>JAQGBT010001755.1:0-29004 GCA_034698585.1 Disparrhopalites patrizii | reverse complement strand
CTTATACCGGTTATTCGTTATAACGGTTTTTCTGGCTGCTTTTTGCTAAACCGTTATAAAGAGAATTGACTGTATTAACACTGGATGAAGGATGTTGGCGGTGGGAATAATTGAGACCGCAACAATAATTCCCAACAACAATCCCTTCTGCCTTCCTCCAAGTTTATTTCTCTCAATCTTTCCCTCTTTATACCTGGCACCATTTCCCCCTGCTTTCTCTTTCTCTCTCTCTCTATTTCTCTAACTTTCTCTAATTTCCCCACCACCTCCGCTTATCATTCCTCTCTCGTCCCTTCTGCCCTCCACGGGGATTGTGTGACCCAGAGAAATTCTCTCGCAGAGGATCCTCTGAAAAGTCCTTCCAGCCACAGAGAAACAATTCACAAGTCCGTGTCCTTATCCCGTGTGTTGGGCCACCATTTAATGTGACAGGTCCCTGGGCTTTTTTATTTATTTTGTACATGCAACTTGTTAAGCCCACGCATTGTGCGGAGAGTTTCAAGGAGGAGGTTCAGGTAAGAGAGAGAAAGAGAGAGAGAGAGCGAGAGAGAGGAGAAAGAGAAAGCTAATCGCGTCTAACTCCCATATTGTTACTATTTATGTACTCATAATGCACTGGCAGGGCCTCGTGCGTACTCCCGACCTGCATGAGGTCGCTCTGAGAGCAAGTGAAAGTCCTGGGAACTTCACCTTTTTGGAGAGGGAAAGCCCATGTGAGGGCATTAGCCAGGCTTTTGACTTGCAAGCAAAGAATTCCTCATAGCTATTAGGGAGGCCACAGACAAAGGAACGGAACACTTGCGAGTGATATATTTTTAGCTACAAGCCCATTAAGGCTTTGTTTCCTATTTATAAGAAGAGACTCGTGTTCTCTCTGTAAGCTCTCCCACAAAAAATTTGTGCCATGCCATCTTAATGTTATTGCTCAACTTTTACACCAGAAATCTATGACCAACACACCTGGACTCATAAATGAGTCAAAGTTTCAGGACGATAAGCTTCCTTCCCTGCACTTTCTCATCCAGGCTTTCTTACCACACACGAATAAGCCGAGCCACTCCGTGGAACGAGTGGAGGATGAGAGCCAAACAAAAGTTTTTTGGCCTTGTGGAATATTTGGAAGCTTCCAAAAAAAAGGAAGGTAAAAGCGGTGAAAGTGGCTCAAGTATTGCTTCGGGATTTTAAACAATTGCCCCGCGTGTGCTTCATTAGATCATTAATTCGGTTTAGTGGGGAGGATCGAGTACACATAATTGCTACTTGCGGCAATAAACTAAATGTAATGAAAGTAATTCCTGGCCATGCCAGGATCGAAGCCCTCCTAGTAAATGTATTTTATTGGATTTCATTACATGTTAATGCTCAGCTCTTTCTGTCCCGCAACAATCTATCACATTTTGGGCCTTTCCCCCTTTCCCTTCCCACCAATTCTCTCTATATTTCCTCTTTATTTCCCTCTTCTATCATACTTCACCCCGTATCACTCTCTTGCGTTCCCCCTTCATCATTCTGTATACATCTCTCTTCCCTCCCCACATTCTTCTGGAAAAACACAACAAATTACTGTGAGAGCCCCATATTCTCCCCCTTCACATGCGAGCTCACCTTTCCCCACATTCTGCCTTGATGACTCCCAGACCAAGTCCTCATTTGTTCCCTAAATCCCTTCTGCTCCTCTCTCTCTTTCTCTCTCCAAGTAATACCTGACGAGAATGTAATACTCGGGCTATCTCCACGTCAATCAACGTCATTAGGCTCCTATTAGGCTACCAGGACACGGGGATAGCAAGTCAGAGAGGAATCAATAGCGGAGGAGGCAGAATGCCACCAACTACGAAAATAGAAGTAGACTAATACGTAGAAAGTCGTAGCTTGGAACCCGGAACCTTCTTCCGACTTACCCTTTCCTCCCTCTCGGCCTTTGTGGGGGAATAAAAAGAGGAGGAAGAATCAAAATAAATTAGTGGGAGTTGGGAGGAAATCCCTGCGACCCACAAACGCTTAAGCTCTTCAAACCCCAGGGAAAAGGGGGCAGGGAGAAAGTAGGGAAACGGGAGAAACGGAGAAAGGAAAACAACTGAGACAGGAAAAATGTGTACAGGAGATGAGATAGGCCCTTTTTGACTTTCTTTTTTGACTTTCTCTTGCAGTAATAATTACTGTTATTATCAGTAAATAATGAAAAATGAAGACAAACGTGTGCATCCTTTCCCGAGAAATCCAAAGACAATACGAACTCTTGTATAGTTTTCCGCTACGCCGTATCTTGATGTTGAAAGGGAAGCGAAAGGAACTTAAGGATGTTTTGCGATGAGAAGCCGAAGGGAGAAAGGAGAGAAAGCTGGAAGGAAAGTGAAAGTAGAATGCGTGCATGCATGTAACCTGATAATAGGAGTAGTGTGGAGGCTTAATTGGATTGCTAATTGTGACTGGAAACTTGAAACCTTTTTTTATAACTCCCCGTTATGGGAGAGAGAAAGAGAGTTGTAGACGAAAGAGGATTTCTCTCTCTCCCTTTCGTTTCTCTGTAGTTGTTCTTCTCCAATCTCCTCTTTCCCCTGCATGAACCCATGGAGGGCCGAGTTGAAAAAAAAAGTCTGGGAGGCTTTAAGATGTAAGGGAAAGTTGGAAGTACTAAGAAGTTGGGAGTATTACAGTCCCGGATGAATACGTATCACCAGAGCGTAGCCAGGAGGACGGAGACAGAGAGAGAGGAGAAAGGAGAAAGTTCAAGTTTTTTGGGGGCAAGAGGCGGAGGAGGAAACTTATGCAGCTTTCAAACTACGGCAGAAAAGGATACATTTCCCTTCTAATTGTAACTCATGGAGGCTCACTCATTCCTATTTCTCCAGTCGATTCCCTCCAATACCATTTCATTACAGTTCCTTTTAATTCCCCGGCCCTATCTTCACGACAATGTAATTACGCCAATGATTGTCCCCTTTCTCTCCTTCTCTCTTGACTTTCTCCCTTGACTTTCTCCCCTGTCCTTCCCGTTTCATTCAAACAAATCTTCACTTTCACGCCACTCCGACGGGAAGAAAGAAAGAAAGGCTCCACCATACGTTTCCGATTCATTTTTCTCCCGTGGAATTTTTCTTGCCTCTCACACACTGTTTACGAGTGTTCTTGGCAGGAATATTATTCCTATTCTCTGTTTCTTATAGTCCAGCCATTGTTATTTCATTCTCAAAAAGGAACGTGGACGAAAGAAAACATGGACAAATCTGTCTTTAAGACTGGGCAAATGTTTTTAGGACAGGGCAAAAACCGTTTCTCGTTGTGGTCGTTTCAGTTGAGACAGATAAAGGCATGGGAAGAAGAGAGACTTTGTGTGATATCCCAAAAATTCTGCATTGTAAGCTTGTGGGACTGCAGAGGCTGATATTCTTATCCGCTCCATGACAGAGGTTCCCGTCTCTCTCGTGGGAGCCCATGAATCATTCACGTGGCACACTAACCCGGGAGACAAACGAGGAATTTGCATCGCCAGCACTTCTCCCAAGGTTAATTTTCTCCTGGAGAGAAACTTCTACTTTACTCCCGGCCAGGGCAGACATGCAACATCTGAAGCCTCTGTTCAATATTGACACTAACGTCCACAGGGAGAGGCCCCATGAGAGAAAGAGGGAGTGCAAAAAAAACAAACTGCAGAAACTGGAATAGTTCATGCCAAAGAAAGGAGCCCAGCATAACTAGAAAGGAGGGACGGACGAGGAAGGGGAAGGTGAAAGTGAGGATAGGTGGGGGAAACAAAGGTAGTTGGATTAAAGGGAAGGGGCAGGACAGGAGAAAAACAAAGAGCGTGGGAGACAACCGTGTAGAGAGAAAGTAGAGAGAAAGTATCGAGAATCAATACGGCCCCGAACACCCACTAAAGCTCCCTTCTAACAGGTTTCTTGTCAAATATTTTAGAAATACATGAGCGATGAGGGAATGCTTGGAAGCATATGTCACACCAAACAACTCCGGGAAAACCCGCCTCACGCATTTACCTTTGTCCATACATTTACCTTCCTTTCCACTCCTTCTCCTATCTCCCACGGAGAGAAATAAAAGGCATAAAAAAGGAGGGAGAAAGCCCTGACCTGTCATTAGATTTGTACTATTTTCCCCCCAATTTTTTCTCTCTCTGGGAACCTTCTGCATTTAGCACTTATGTACGGTAGGAATAAGTATGTAGAATTTAGAGGGAAAGAAGGGAGAATGAGGGACAGCTCAGGACACGGAAGGAGTGGGAAGAATTCCGAAGGAGGTAATTCTTTGGCCCAGGGACCATAACATGTTATTGTTAGGAAGCGATAAATAAAGTAGTAAGAATAATTCCCCTCCGCCACAGTCATTATGGGGAACATGGGAGAGGGGAAGAGTGCAGGGAAGTGTTGCTACAGTATTTTCTAAGTATATACAAGCATTTCTGTAATTTCCCTCTCCTCCAGCCAGGCCTGTAAATACTGCTTTTGAGGGGATTAGTAGTAGGGAAAGTCGGAGCTATTTCACTATTCAGTACATTTGTAATACCGCTTTCTAATCATCACCTGACACACTCCCAACCACCACCAGCACATGTAATGCCAATGACAGCCCCACTCCTCACTCTTTACACACATACATACTTGTATTCGGGGAAAAGTAGAGAAAAACAAAAACCTCAACATTAATAATCCAAAGTAGCATGTGAGTGCCTTCTTTTCTCTCCAAGCCCCAACCATGCATTTGCAAGTAGATTAAGCACTTTATTCCTCTTCTCAGACAGCCATCCTGCTACACTTATTATCATTATGCAATTTCATTTCATACATTTCCTCCCCTTTCCTAACTTTCCTAACCGATTTCCTTTCTGTCTCTTTCCCTCACTTTCTCCCTTTCTCTCATTGTCCTTCCTTTCTCTCACTGTCCTCCCTTTCCCCTTTTATACGTTCGTCCTGGCATATATATATTTCAAGACAATTTCCTTAATGAAAATGGCTGGAGACGTAAATAGATGAGACACCCACGTTGAAGTCATTATGAAGGACGTATACTACATGCGGGGCAATCACATAAAACTCCCCGTAATAAACTCATAAGGCCGAGAGAGAGAAGAAAAGGACTGAGAGAAAAAATGGTCGTTTGAGCAGAAAAAATAATTTTCAGTAAAGAGAAAAAGAGAGGAGAAATGGTGCGGAAAGATACAAGGGAAGATATATAGTGTTGGTGAAGGATGAAAGGAGAGTGTTGGGAGGACCCAATGAGAGAGAGCGAGACACAGAGAGAGACATAGAGAGAGACAGAGAGACGGAGAAAGTCTCTCCCTTTCTATTTCCTACTACTTGTGACGCAGACAAAGGGAATGGAATGCTTTGTGCTAGTAGCCCCATCGCCTCATCCACGTGTACGTCTTCTGGGCGTGCTAGGGACAAAAGGCGGAGGGAGACTTCTGGAGGGAGAAAGGAGAGAGGAAAAAAATTAATTCTGCATCTTTTCTGTCTTTTGATTCTCTCTTTCTCCTCCGTTTCTCATCTCAGATTGTTCACGTTTGATTGCAGGCTCATTGGGAGAGTTTTCATCATTGTCTGGAGTGAGACACAGAGGCGGAGGGGGAGGAGGAGGAGGAGGAGGAGGAGGCGGATGGGAGACTCGTCGCCAGCCAAGAAGCTATCGGTCTGACAAAGACCCGTCCAAATCACTTTCCAGCAGCACCAGCACCACCAGCACTGGCGCTAGCCACAATGGTTGCTGTAGCAATGTCCTCGCCGCACCAGTCCCACGTCCTCCAGATAAATCCGACGCACTCTTCGCCACCGAAAACTCCACCGTTGTCACGGCCCAAATTGGAAGCACCGCTAATCTTCCTTGCGTTGTCAAGAACCTGGGCAACGGCGTGGTAAGCATTTCAGTCTTTATTTTATCCCAGCATTTCAATAACTAGAATATTCCTGTTTATTCATTCTCTTCATCTCATTCTCTTCATCTATTCCGCTACATCCATTTATTATGAAATCTCTGGGGCAGAGTTGATACCTTCAAAAAGTCCTGTAAAACCAGATAATAACTCAAATAATTCGGGATATATTTCCGCGGTTTTTCCAAATTCTTTGTTATTTTCCCAACCTCATAGCACCTTGAAGTATCTACATATGTATACAATGACAAGATTATGGGAGAATTCTCACAGCTTGCAAGCCAGGAATGTTACCATAAAACCGCATATTGAGCTTCGTCTGGGGCCTTTCTTCTTTGCGTGAAGGAGAAAATGAGAGATGAAAGTTCTCACGCAGAGCTCGTTCGTCCCAAAAAAATAAACAGGGGCTCGCTTAGAATGCATATTTACTCCCATTTGTTATGTACTTTTCGGCATCCCGCGCACACACTGACACCGCTAGATTAGCTCTCCCTTTCAACTCTTTCACTCCTCATTGATGTCAAGTTTACAATTTCCCCCCTCCTCCTCCTTCGTCTACCTCCAATAGAGCTGGCCGGAAGGAAAAAATATCGCCTCAACAGAGGAAGAGTGAGAGGAAAGGGGCGGAATGAGATCTCTCGCTCTCTTCTCTCTTTCTCTCTTTCCCTCTTTCTCTCTTTCCCTCTTTCACTTGGACTACTTGGAGGCGACTGGGTGGTGTGGATGAGGAAAATGCGGCCAAATCATTACAATTATGAAGCTAATAACTCATCTTTACGGATTACACAAAAAACCTTTTGTGCTCCTTCCTCTTTGTGTGGGGAAGGAGACACCAATCTTGCATTAGGGACCTATTTCTCCCTCCCTTTCTTATTCTCTCTCTCTTGTCTTTCTCTCTCTCTTCCTTCCTCTCCTCGCTCTCCCTGTCGAAGACCTCTCTGTCCCCCTTTATCTCTCGCTCCGCGTGTGCCGGCCAAGGAGGAAGACCCAAGGAGAGGAGCTAACACCTTTTCCTTTGCCAACACGTCAAATCCGCCGCCAAGACTAAAAAAAAATTCCATCCTTTTCATATGTGATCAACACATAAAATAAAAACTTATCTCTATAAAGCTGAGAGAATAAAATCCCGTTTATCATGGCGGAACTTCATCCTCCTTCCTCTCCCTTCCCTTTATCCTTGACGTTGTTGTCAAAGGCCCAAAAGTCCTGTCCTACCAGGGGATTTCCCTCCATACAGAATCCTTCTTTGAGCCTTTCACCCCCCAAAGAAAAAGCTCCCATGGCTTAACACACTCCGGCAAGTAAATTAAGGAAGCTGATTTCTCACACTTCTTCCAGTCTCCACAAAGGATATCTGATGACCATATGGCTAATACCATGCACAACTTTTTTCATTCTCTCGTTTTTTCATTCTCTTTCTTTATTCTTCCTTTTTTTCAATTCTATATAGAATAGAAATAAAGTTTGAGCATTTGCCCCGGAAAACTAAATGGGAGAAAGCGGGGGAAAGTGGGGGAAACCTGACCTGTGACGGGGATAAGGGCCATTTTCCAGCAAGGTTTTACTTCCAAAGGAAAACACTTGTGATTATTTATTGCGAAACTTGGCACCAAGAAATGGTGGCTGAAGGGACGAGGAGAGAGCAAGAGGGAGGCAAAACATATGCAAGAAGGGAGAAAGTTTTTTTTTATATCCACCGCTCTATTTTTTCCACTTTCTCCCCCTTTTTTCCCTCCTTTTCATCTTTTCTATTACTACGTAGCTGATGCACCAAATGAGAGTTTTTTCTCTCCGCACTTTCCCTCTTCCAGCGTTGGCCTTCTTTGGATCGTCTTCCTTTCCCACCCTTTTCGTGATTCACTTCACGGAGAGAAAGTACTCACCTTTCACATTCAGCCTATGTTTGCGTCTATGCATAAAAAACATACACATAAAAGGTCCATATATTCACCTCCTTCTTTTTATGCTCTAAATAGTACAGTGGGAGAAAGTGTGTGAAAGAACGTCTTTTAAAAAACGGCAGGGTTTTTGGACACGACGATCAGGATTTTTTGTTTCATTTTCCAAATGGAGGGCGAAAGAACTAGAGGCAACGAGAGAGAGAGAGAAAATTCCTCATTCTCTCTCTTCTTTGAAAGAGAAAGAAGAAGTTGGGGGAAATAGGAGAAAAGCTGTGAAAGCGTTACAAATTTTTGCCTATGGCTACTACTAGAAAGGAGTAGTAAAGTAGGGGAGAGGAAGCTTTTGAAAAAGCTATCCATTCCCTGGGTTGGATTGAGTACAAACCAATATTCAAATACGTGCAGGGAATTCCTCTTGTTCTTGTATTCTTCTCAGGGAGAGAAAGCACAGGGAGAATGGGAGTGAGGAGAAAGTCGGAGAGGAAAGAGAGAGAAAGTGAGTTTGCCAATTGGGACGAGTTTCCAAATGACTTCTTCCTTTTATCTTTCATACACGCAACTCCTTCCAGGGCCCTGACAACTTCCACTTATGCACACATATTCCCTTTAAATATATCTATATATCTGCATATACGGATGCCTATAGACACTGACTATATATACATATGCTCACATTCATTTCTCCCTTTCAATGTCTGCCTCCATCCCTTTGGATGCAGCTTTAGTTATGGGTTTAGTTAGCCTTGGCTTTGTATCCACTTCTTCTCCAGGCAAGTATCAACCCTTATGAATACTTACAGTCGCTTTCCCAGGCAATTCCCAAAACTTTTGTTTCGTCAAGAAAAATTGATAAAAAAATATTCACTTCTCCCTCCCTTTATTTCCTCCTTTCATGTCTCCTCCCTTCTATCTCTGCAGTCTCGCTCTCTGTCCCTTTTCTGGAAGCTATTTCCAGCTACTTTCCTCGGGATGCCTTTTTCGCGGATTTCGGGCGCATCCCCATCCCCTATCCGTCTCTCAATTCCTCCGTTATCTCTGGATCCTCCTCTTCATTTTTTAATCGAGCCCCCCCATTTTAGTTTTCAACCAGTCCTGTTCTCATTTATTCCCGAGTTTACTCCGTTATTCGCCAATTTCCTTTTGTAAAAACAGGGGAATTAGATTGCTCCTTTTTCCTCGGGGACTCCAAACTTCCCTTGTCCATCTCATTATTAATGACGTCTGGAGAAATGTAGGGATAGCCATTAGAGGAGTTAATAAGGGGAGTTAAAAGAATCATCATTATACCCGCACTGGTCATTGACTAATAAATTCCGGTGTTCATGAATTTTCAAACCGCTAATGGCCCCTCTTCTCTTTTGGACGATTAATGCTTTAAAAGCCGGCTGAAGCCCCAGGACAATTTTCGCATTTCTGCCATTCCCATTAATTCTTGTTTTGCTTGAGACGGAAGCAATTGGTGCAGTTATCTTGGCTCAAATTTCCTCGGTAATGCCCTTCTTGTTTTGGGGCGAAGAAGGTTCTATTCAGTAGCCCTGTCTCTCTCTTTCTCTCTCTTTCTCTCTCTTTCTCTCTCTTTCTCTCTCTTTCTCTCTCTTTCTTTCGCTCTCTGGCTACGTATGAGCAGTCGTAGATACAGCTATTTCCTTCGTCCGTGTGAATTATTGATCCCGCTCCTGCTCTTTCCTCTTTCACTCACACACACAAAGTCTGCTCTGTAATTAAGTACAAATTGTTAGGAAGGACCTCTGGGCCCAACCGAGTGTTTTGTTTACTCTCGAAGTCTTTTTCCAATATTATTAAAAACTAGCCCCGGCACACGCTTCAATCGTAAACGCGTTTATACTCCCTGTGTTTTCCCCCTATAAAGTGACACCGTCTTTTTTCCCTTTGCGCCAAGGGAAAGGGGATAATCAAGAATCCATAAAACTCAACAACACATTTATGTGCCCTGGAGAAGGGGGAAGACGAAATAAATAAAAAAATAGCGAGAGTAAAAGGGAGGGAAACAGAAATGGGATTCCGTCGGGAGAAACGGAATCTTATACATCCAGGCATGTGTATCTTCGGAGGTTTGCACATGTATTGTACACTCGGAAAAAAGAGGAAGATAATTAAAGAAAAATTTGTTCTGCTTCTGAAGGATGTGTTTGCGGTGGAGGGACGTTAATGGAGGAAAAACTGAGGATGGGTGCATGAAGAGAGGCAGAAGGAGAAAGTATGGAGAAGGAGAAAGTCTTGAGGGGAAAGAAAAAAAGTATCCCATCTCCCTTTATTTTCCCCAATTTTATGGGTGAGTTAATAGAAAATGCTAGTGCTTGGGAGTACGGAGAGCGGAGCACAGAGAGAAATGGAGAGAAACGGAGGGCACGGAGGGGAAGAGGTATGTAGGGAGAAAAAAATGTATGTATAGGCTTTATTTTATAGCTGCATTCAACCACTTTCACTCAAGTATGCAATAAAATCTACCCTAATAGACTGCTAAGGGTGCCAGAAACGCGGAAGCAAACCAGTAACTATTTTAAACGTATGTTGATGCTCCATTCATTTTTATTACATGACAGCCCTCCTTTCTCTCCCAGGCTCTCCCCTTCTCCTCCCCTGCCACACATTACCCAAAAAAAAACATAAGGGGAAGGGAGGAGAGAAAGGAATGAAGGGGAGGAAGTGAGGAAATGGAAGAGAAAGGAAAACACTTGGTGGATGTGTTCGCGGGGGTAAACAAAGGGGTGAGACGGGGAGGTTATAATACTGAGAATAATGTCGTTAATGAAAAAGCATGTTATGATGTCAAGTCCTCCGAAACTTGTCCCCTCACTTTCTCCTATATTCCCCCCAATGAATCCTCAAATGCGTGTGAGTGAAGGGATGAGGGAGAGAATAAAATAAAGTAAAGACAACTACTTGGGAATAAATAGAGCTTCAGAGCCTCTGCATATACAAACAGAGCAACTGTCAGAAATTACACAAAGGCTGTCATGTGAGGAGAGTTGAAGACAATTGTGAAAGTTGGGAATGAATTGCGGAGTGGAAAGTTGTTGTTAGTTAGATTATATAATTGCTATTCCTCCCTAAGCTTTCCCCCTCCTCCTCTTCTGGATGACATGAACGGCCCGGGAAGACAGCGTAAGTGACAGAGACAGCCCAGGAGTTCAGAGCACATGAGGAAGTGAATGGGGAAGGAGCCGAGAGTAAACCGTTGGAGTTAAAAACATAATAAATTTGCGGAAATGAAGGGCCGGAGAAAGTAATTGGGACAAAGGGAAAGGTGGAGAATGGGAAAACACACGAAAACATGGGGAGAAAGTAGATTGGAGGAATTCGACCAGACAATTCTTACATGCTCAGACACATTCAATCATTTCTCTTTTCTGTATAGGAATGAGAGAGGAAAGTGAGCAAATTGCATTGTTCCTCTTCAAGATAACAAGTGGAGAGAAAGAAAGAAATGGGGAGAGTGGAGCATTGAAAGTATAGTGAAAGCGTGGGTGAGAAAGAATGTACAAGAGTGAAAAGTCACACACAATTAAAATAAGAACTAAGAGCAGACTCAGAGACTCCTTTACTTTTCAATTTGCATTTCCTTCGTAGATTCCCTCGCCTCGCCGCTTTCTCCCTTTCCTCTCTCGCTCCATCTGCTTTTCTAGGAATTCAAGTTAAGCCATGTTTCTTCTGCACTTTACTTGGACTATTGACTCATGAAATGGAATCATGTATGGTAGCTCAGTGGAGAAAAAAAAGAAAAAAACGGGGGAAAAAGAATCAGGAAATAGGAAATTGTATGGAGCGAGAGTCCTGAGTCAGTTCTGCTCTCCATCTCCATCTGCATTTACGAGTCTGACTGTTCTCTCCCTTTCTTTACTTATCTGTTAAGAAGGGAGAAGATGAGGAGAGAACGAGAGACGCGAGAGACGCCAGAGACTCCCGCCTCAAACGTCTTCTTCGTCTCTCTCTCGCCCGTGTTCGAGGCAATTTACGTTTCTGCAGAGAACATTCCACTTCTAATGCAGTATAAAGTGGGAGCGAGGAGGAAAGGAAATAAAATACGAATTAAAATCACGTTCTAACTTAAGTGGAATTTCAGCTTGTTCAATCGACTTTTCTCACTTATCCGTCCAGCTCCTCCACTTGTTTCTCTCCAACTTTCTCTTTCACTTTCTCTCCCGCCCTTCCCATGAAACTTATTTGCCAGATAAGTCTTTGTTGAATTCTTTTTAGAAGGAATTTAGAGAGGAAATTCGCGGTATAACAGCACGACAACCAAAGAGAATGAACCAGAGTGAGTGCCAGAGAGTGAAGGCTGAAGCGAGAACTAGAAAGAGAGAAAACTAGAGAGAGAAATAATAAAAAATCTGCTGAGACAATGTGGATGGGATTCTCTGTTTTCTACGCTTCACTTTATTTAATTCAACATGTCGAGCAATTAAAAAGGATTAAATTATTCCACAAGTTGTTGGAAGGGTGCTCTCAGATCCTTTAGTGAAAAAAAAACCTAGAGACGAGAAGGGAAAAAGCTGTAACAAAAGGATTGTAGTAAAAAAAATGTTCACGGGGAAAGGGATGGGGGAATGAAATAAAATTTGGAGTAATCTCATCTTTCTGTAGACACAATAAGAGGGAAGGAGAGAAGGAAAAGGCTTGTGTGTAGGAGAAAGGCGTTAAAGAATTTTTTTTGCTTTCTCTGTGAGAAATAAAAGAAATATGTAGTAAGGTGGGATGTACATATTCCAGTGGATTTTTACTAGACGTACGGTTAGTATTTCTCCATTGAATGATTTGACAGAATATCGATATGGTTTTGTGTCGCTCCCTTGAATTGGAATTTATTGTATTCCTTCTGCTGTAAAAACCTCTATGGGAAGCAAATGGGCGAGGGGAGAGAAAGGAGAAGGAAAGGGAATGGAGATAAAGGAAGAAAGAGAGAAAGGAAGAGCGAGAGAGAGAGCTAGAGGAGCTCAGCATCTCCTTCACACACTTTATTGCCTTATAAGATTCCCTTGCTTTGTACAAATCCATTTCTTTGTCTGAATCCTTCCATCACACGCTGTATGATGGGAGAATCCCAAGAATTTTTCACCCTGGCCCATTCTCAAAAATCATGTCCTCCTTTCAATTCATTTTCTCCTCCTTTCTCCTCTTTCCATTCATTTTCTCCTCACTTTCTCCTCTTTCTCTTTTCCTTCCACATTTACTCTTCCCTTCAGTCGGAGTACATGCGAGGATTCCCTAAACTTTATGGTATGACAAAGTACACAAAAATATAAGTGCATTAACACCCGTCACATAAAATAGTGAGAGACTTGTAATATCTTGTCGCTCATAAAACTCCATATGATCTTCTAAAGGCAAGTACACTCTGTGAAAAATACATCAAAATTTCCAGAAATTATTACACAACTCTCCCTCAGCGAAGGCTTTACAATTCAACTCCATTTTTTGGTCATCCTCTGATCGCAAGGCGCTTAAAGACAATAGTTATTGTTAAGCATCAATGTCACCGTTGCTCATGAAAGGTCCTGGTTCCTTGAATCAAAAATATGGGGGAAAATAATTTACTTTCTATTATTATTTATACTTATTTTATTATAATTTACTTTTCTGCGCACAACTTTGGAATGTACGTTTTTTAGCCGAATGCGCAATATTGACTATCGTGTAAGTATAGACCCTAAAATGGTAATAAAGACTTACTGTCATTATCATTATGCATGTATACAAGCCTGTCAACGCCCTTCACGTCTGTCACGTGAGAGGTGAAAATCATTCATTTGTAGAGGAGAGAAATTGAGAAAAGATTATGTTCCACTGGCAATTTATGATGGTAGTAATTTATGTGCAAAAAGTCTGTCACTGGCGGAGCAGAGCCCGTGCTTCTTGAGCTTATGGAGGGAAAACATATTGGGAAATATTTATTTTCTCAGGCTCAAATGGAAATGAGGTAGGCGGAGGTAGAATTGATCTTGATACTTTATGCCAGCAACAGAAAAAGCTCCAGGAATATGCCGAGAGACGTATGTACTATCTCTAATGCTGGTTGGAAGAAAGAAAGGGATTTTCGAGGAAAAGAGATGGATATGGGAGCAACTCCATGTGAATTGACGAGGGCATGAATTTTTCCACATGTACCTCCCACATAATCTTCTTTTCTCCATGTTTCTGTATCGGGAATGGGAGGAATAAAAAATGGAAATTACATTTGCAATGCATCTCATTTCCGTCTCCCTCCCCTCCGCCACCATCTCAAAGGCTCAATTCAAACTGGGGAATAATGAGAAGAGAAGAGCGTGTGGAGGTCCCCTTATCTTCCCCATCATCATCAGCCCCATCGAATGGAGCGAGAGGAAATAGCTTCTCTTTATTTCCATATTTTACATTTCAAGTCTCAATATTCCCGGGAAGATGCAAGAACTTGTCAAAGACCAAAAAATCAGCTTCCAATTTGACGAATGCACCACATGTCATGTTTTGTATGTTGCTTGTACAGCCCAAAGTGACACCTTACAAATGAATTTCGGGGGAGCCTGTATTTGCTTTCTTTCAGCGTAAATTGGCAGTTGTAACTCAAATTCAGTTGCCAATTACCTTGTCATTGTCCTGTCATTAGACTCTTTCTCACACTCGTCCTCACTTCATTTCTCACGCTCCAATGTTCAAAGACATTTCCCTGTCAATTCACACCCTAACAATGGGGACAATTTCCCCTGTTTCCATGTTTGACCAAACACGCTTGGAATTAGACATGACATTGCAATTCTTGAATTCAGAGTAAATGAGAAGCATTTATAGAGGAGGATTTGTACGAATCTTAAGCAAAGTGTTCCCATCTAAAACTCCGGCCTAAAAATGGGATGATTGCTCAAATGAAGAGCTGATGTAAGCAATATGTAAGGATGGACAAAAAGAAAGTTGAATGAGAAATAAGAGAAAATTTGAGAAAGTAAGAGTAATGTGGAGGGTTCTGGAGAACAAAGAAAAGAAAAGAGAAAAGAGAAAGGTGTATCTGTATGTGCACATCTTGGATGGAGAAAGAGAAAGGAGTGAGAGTGCTAATGGGAGAGAGAAAGTAAAAGGCTCCAATGTGCTACTTTCACAATTCACTGGGGTGAGAGTTATTCCAGTGAATGGATGAGGAAATCACCGGCTCTCCCGGGCATGTAAGTATCTGGAGGGGAAAAAAAGAGTGCGAATGCTCGCACTTGAAAGAATTTCCTTTTCCACCAACAAACCCTCTCGTCACTCCACCTGATAAGCACTTGTTTTCCCCGGCTACAGAAACTCTCTCCCTCTCTTTCTCTGGAACACGTTCTCCTCCAACCCCCTCTCTCTCTCCGTCTTTGTTCACGCTCTCAGGTGATAGAGAGAAGGGAAGAAACTGGCCTATGCACCTATTCATCCGTGTAGACGGTAGATATTGTTGGAGAGAGAAGGGAAATCCCACGCAGCCCCGACTGGAGGCATATCTCTGGGATCCGGTTGGAAATAAATTAAGGGGGAACAAGTGAAGCTCAAACTGACAAGCCATAGGAGTGTTCATGGGAGGTACATAAGGCTTTTTGCGGGCTGGGAATTCCGTCCAGTCCCCAAATAAATGTGTGAAGATGGGGAGATTCTCCTGCTTTTTCTTATCCTCTTAAATTCTACTTTATGGAGCATGTGTTCAAAGATTAACTTTAACAAGTGCACACCGAGGGAGAGAGAGAGAGAGAGAGAGAGAGCCAGAGAGATGCAATTCATGTTTTCCCCTGGAAGTCGCCATGGGCTCGACCACACACCATGAATTCTTAGGCCGGGACTCACAAGGAGGAACCCGCAGTGGCTGGGCAGAGAAAGTTGGGGCCCGGAGATAAGATGAACAAGCACTGGCTGGCGAGACAATGTGTATAAATCTCTAAAGAGTTTTTAATTAACCACATGTGAGCATAAGTCTCTCACCTCTCTCTCTCCGTCTCTCTCTCGCTGTCTCTCTCTTCCTCCTTTGTTTATCCCATCTTTCTCAGCTCGTCTCTCCCTCCCAAAGTGTGGCAGACTGCCGTGTAGGAGAATTACATGGGGGATCATGACGTAAGAGCTTATTGTTATTGTTTGGGTGTGGAGAAAACATGTGGCCGTGGCTCGGAGGGAAGGTTTTTGCGATGAGGAAAGTGATCCACCATTTTTGGATAAGTTTTTTGGGTTGGTTTTACAGAGTAAACAATGTAGCGTAAAGTTAAATGTCTCGTGAAGCGAGTGGTGGAAGCCAGAAGATAAAAGTCGTGATTTGAAACTGAACGTCTCTCTCCCCTCGCACTCTTTCCTTTTCTCTCTCTGTCCCTCTCCCACTCTTTTCTGTCTCTCTGTCTCTCTTACTCTCCTTTTCTGTCTCTCTGTCCCTCTCTGACTCTCCCTTCTCCTTCCTACCGTTGACGATGGCAAGTTGCTCAACTAGAAATTGCCATTCTCTCTTCTCCATGTCAGACTGCACACACTTATATGTAGATGTTGCAATTCCTTCACGTCTTCCCTGCATTTTACCACACCAAAGAAAAAAAAACGGCAGAGCCAAACTACCTTGTGGTCTCTTTGTGTACGTATTGACAATAATAAACAAGGATGGGGTGGTACAGGATGGGACTGAGAGGGTGCTGCAGCAGAGACTCGGAGAGCGATACAGACAGGGAGAGACAGACAGAGAGAGAGAGAGAGAGAGACAGGCATTGGTGGAGCGAGGTGAGTATAGGAAATCCATAAGGATCTATGTATGTATGTATGTATGTACATACACATGTATGTATGTACCTATGTGTGTGCATATGTATGTATGTGTATAGATATGCACACATGTGCATAATTCCCTTGGCATGAGGCTTCCCTTTGGAGACCAGGGAAAGGAATGGAGAAGCCAGACTCAATTTATTTACGTTTCATATGAAGGGAAATTACTGGCTGGAAATAGTAATTCTTTCCCACTGCACACGAGCCTATCTCAATGGGGAGAAGGCTTTCCCCCGAAATAGGTAACGAGGCCGAGAGAAGTGGGGGTACTTGAAGTAAATAAGCCCCTGAGTACCCCCATACTTTGTTGACTTTCCTGGCATTAAAAATTTACCTTATTTCTTTAAATGAATCTCCTACCAGCTCCCTCTTTCCCTTTCAACTTTCACGAAGATTCAATAATCTCCTCTTCTCTCTCTCTCCAATTTGTCCTTGTGGTGAAACAAAGTCCGGAAATTGCTTTCCCTTTACCGGGCATTCCGTCCCAGAATGTACGAAGGAATTGCGTAAATACTTCATATTTTGAAATATTTGACCTCAATTCCGTTACGTTCGCCATCTTCAAAAAAAATAACTTGTTCCGAAAAAGTGTGTTTCTATGTAAAGAGATACAAACTTGGTTTGAGGCTAGGAAAACAGAATGGATTGCAAACCAAATCTTTACTCAGGGCGTTTCCTTTACGTATGCGTTTTTTCTGGTCTGAATACTGCCACGAAAAAAGCGTCCCGCATTTGTCCAGAGCATTTGTTGTCCTTCCAGGGTCCATGTGAGTGTTCAAATAGGGAGACAATGTGTACAAGTGAAGTGTGTAAATTCTCCGGAGACCAGTGAGTGGCCCAATGACAAATGTCCCTCAATGGCTCCCACAATGTACACAGTAACTATTGAGAAAAGATCTTGAGAGCGACCTTGCTCTCTCACTCCCCATCAGAGTCATTGACCAGAGCTCTTGTTCGGAGAGGGCCGAGGAGCCCAAAAGGCCAAGGGAATGAGTGGGGAAGGACAGGCGCCTTTCATGTGTCCCACTTGATGGGCAAATAAATTACGGAACACCCTCTCTAGCAGCTCTCTCTCCCTCCTCCAATGATCCATATGCGTATTTCTGGCAAACTGGCAAATGGAAATATATCCCCACAATTCTAGGAGGACGTGTGTGCTTTGCTTGGATCTGTAGTGAGAGAGAGAGAGAGAGAGAGAGAGAAAGAGAGAGGAGTGAGGGAATTCAACCACTGCAATGGAACAATGCAGAGCTCCATAAAGGATGGCGGGGTGGGAGAAATGGGAAGTCAGGTAATTGATTAAAACACGCACCAAATGTTTGAATATAAGAGAGAAAGAGAGACTGCCACATCCTCCTGACATTGATATTCCTCTCTTCTCCTCACTGCACTGCGTACAACGAAGGACAAGTTGAATACATTATTTTTTCGCAACCAGTATTTCTCTATCTCCAGCATTTCTCTCTGTGTCTCTCTCTCCTCCTCAATCTTCTTGTGACTCACGTGCGGCGAAAATAAAAGTGTTTCTTCCCCTTCCTCTTGTCTCTCTCCGCCTACCTGCGATCTCTTCATCTCCCTTCCCTCTTTCCTTCATCTCCTTCCTCCTCCTCATCAAATTCTCCCTCTCCCGCCCTCCTCATCTCCCGTCGTTTCCCTCCTCTTCCCTCCCTGTCCTGGAGAGAAAGGGGAAAGCTCCTGGAGAACTCCCTGCCGCTATCTGGAGGGCGGTAAGCCTTCCAAAGGTGTATTAGGGGGTGTAATGGGGCCGAAAAAATGGACTGCTTTCAAATGGAAGAGAGTCATTTGTATAGGCCGGGCTGTGCATGTTATCTCCTCCCGCATTCGGACACATGGTGTCAGTGGGAATCATTAAACTATATCGGAATGTTGGGTGTAGCATATTAAACACGCCTAGTGGATTTCCCCGCACATGGCCAAGCATAATGTATAGAGGGGTGTAGTGGAGAAAAAGAAAAGTGGGCTAATATTTAGGGGAGATATACGTAATAATACATACATAATCTCGCCCAAAAAGGAGACTTTACGATACCTGGAAGTCATATATTTCTGCATGGAGCAATTTTAGGTGGAGAGCACGCATATCTTTGTCAAAGCGGCAATAAAATTCACTTCCAGTCTCAGCTTTTTTACTCGCTCCTCTCTTCCTCTCCTCCCACTTCTGCTCTTTCTCCTTTCTCTTTCTCTCTCTCCTTTTTTCTCTCTCCTTTCTCTTTCTCTCGCCTTTCTCTTTCTCCTCCTCGGAACACAAACGCACTTCCTCCTGGAATTGTTGTAATCATTGGCGGTTCTTGACCTGAAATTCTATTTCAACTCACACAACCAATCATCTTGATAAATTCCGGCTACACTAAACGGAGAGTCTTTCCTTAGCAAGAAGCTCTTTCGTCCAAAAAAGGACCACTAAAATGAATTCATCCGTGGTGAATAGCCCTGAAAGAGAGAGAGAGAGAGGGAGAGAGACTCCCGCTTTTCTCGGAAATGTTCAGGTCTATGAAATTCTTCCCACTTATAAAATATCTATATATAAGGGATATATCCGAATGGACATATAGATCATGGATTCTACGTGGATTTCCCAAACGATTTTTTCTCTCTCATTCAAGCCCGCAATCGTTGTGGTCATTCACTGACAAAAATGGCTGAAGAAGGGTGTGAGTGTTTACAGATAAAAGGTGACACACTTATTTTGGACTTTTTTTTCTCTTTTTCTTTCGGAAAAAAACAGAGAAAAAGTGGGGAAGTTTTTTTAAGGGGTGGACAGAAACATGGAAAGAAAGATTCATTGGTGGAAATTTCATTTGAGGAGTTAATTGCATTGGGAAAGTAAAAGCATTTGGTGTACTTTATGTGTACAATACAAATGAAGTTTCCTTGGCCGGGCCAGGACTGACTCACGTGAAATCGCTTGTTTGTGCAGGAAAGCCAATAAAAATGCAAGTTTGATGTTGTTATTCCGAGCTTTCCCTCACCTTCCCATTTTCTATCTTGTTTTCTCTTCTTTTTCTCTTGCGGCCCGCACTTTCTCCTTGTACAGACTGTACGTTATGTATATAAGAACCACTTTGAGTGGAAAAAAGAGGGAGCGAGTGTGCGGAAAGAGGCATTAATGCAAGTTGACAAAAAACTTCCATTCGTAAAAATGTAATTATGTTCCTCGTAATGTTGGTTGCCTTTACTGCAAAAAAAATATGAGTTGAAGAAAGGAAAACAAACTGCTGTGAAAGAAAAACAAACTCCATAAAAATCCTATCTTTTTCCTCCCAGCAAAAAATCTTATTACAAAAAATGCCAAAAGAGTCCATGGTTTTGCGGGGGGATTGGAGTCACAAAAAAAATTCTCAATTTCCTTTACACACGATATTTCTTTGGGGATAAAAAAAACACAATATTAACACGAGGAGAAATGTGTAAAAGAAGCAAGTCGTAAAGGATGTAACAGGTACGGAAGTGGTAAAAAAACAAACTTCGGAGAGAATCAAGTGAAATATCTGGAATTGGCAGTCTCATAAGATTTCTGGAGAGGCAGGAGCGGACAAATGTAATTCCCCTGCACAATGAATCCAGAGGAATACGTACATATTTTTTGACGGAGTGCAAGAAAAAGCAGAGAGAAAGCAGAGAGAAAGCAGGGAAAGCTGTTTGATGAGGAGGGGAAAAATAAATAAAATAAATTCTCCATTGCTGACCCAGTTGCTTCATCCCCCGCAAAAATTTCGGAGGGAGAAATGACATCATACCTCCGAAATTGGTTAGCATCTACCGGCTGTATTTATGTATGATTCTTAACGGGGGAAAAGGAGCGAACGGGGATTATCTTGGCTTGTATTACACATTTGATAGCCTTGTACCCACTGGGCTGAGTATGTCAGAGGAGCTCCGTGGCGTTCTAGTTGCAAATGAGAGAAAGTGAAATATCTCTTCGGTGGAGAATCAAGTGGAGTCGTTTTTGGTGTGGAAGAACTGAAGAGAAAGCATGAGGAGAGAGAGAGAGAAGATTAAAAAGTCTTCCACACACACGCTTTTCAAGATTGGAAGGAGTGAAAAGTTGACTGAAAGTTTATTACAACATAACCACAAGTAATAAACAAGTTTTGGCAGTTGACAGGTAGAAAAATTCATGATGTTGATGCAAATCGAAAACTTTTCTCCTTTCTCCGAATTTACGGGGAGTGATACGCTTGGAAAGAGTCCGTTCTCTCCATTGGAGAAAGCGAGAGATAGAAATGGAAGATGTGAAGAGAAAGTCGGCTTTTCCAACCTACTTCTTCACACTTTGCTTCAGTGCTCCGCAGTCAGTCTCTGCATTACTTCATAAACACACGAGGAGAAGGCGGGGGAGCAGAAAGAGGAAGAAAAGGGAGCAGAGGAAGACGAGAGAGGGAAACCCGCCCCTGGAAACAAAATACTATAAATCAAATTCAGCAACAAAACTGACAATCCTATTTGATAGGCTCCTGTTCCAATGATACTCTTCTCCCCCGAAACTGTTTTCCCAGAGAGTCTCGCAAGAACAAAGCACCCCCGGGCGATTCCGTCGGTTTGTTCTAATTACACAAATTCTGCAAAACTCCGTCGTCCCCGTCCTTGTTTTGGGTCCTCCTCCGCATCCTCCGGCCTTGTAGCGCAATTTTTTGATGCAACTTATGTCACATAATTAATGGAAGTCACCAGAGATATCCTGAGGCAGATTCATCAGGATCCACCAAGGGAGAAAGTGGAGAAAGTACTACAATATTTTCACAGTGAAAGCCCGCCTTGTCATCCTCCCAACTTTTACTCAGGATGTTTTTTCTATACAAATAAATCCCGATTCTCTCCATTCGTTTTCCATCCAGGCTTTGGTAGTTGTGGGTGGGGAAAGGAGCAATAAAGCGGTAATTTATTTGCAAGAGATTGAATTTTCGGAGGTGGTCATTGCCTCTAACTTGCTTATTTTCTGCGCTCTGAAGCTCTGAAACCACAGAATGGAGGTTCTTAAGCCAGTTTGGAGGATTTACAGAAGTTTTTTTGTGAGAAACGAGGGAAAGTGGCGCATCTCATTAAACTATCGTGGTTAAGGATCACGGTAACTGCACACATAAAACCAAAAACATACCCCACTAGGGCATTCCTCCGATGCGTTTAGTGGCCAGCTCTGTTTATGGAACAGAATCCTCTTTTGTCCTCTGCCCCTTTGTATTGGCAGTGTGCAAAGCAAGTGCTTGTATGCGTTGGCAGATTACAGGGCCTTAAGGGGTGTATTAAATTCTCCATCCGCCAAGGTCTCTGCGTGTTTCTGTTCCGACACACAATAAGTACTTAAATTTCGAAATGTCTTTAAAAATGCATGAAGAAGGGGAAATGTGGAAACTTTAAAAATACAAGTAGAGTGTAGAGTCTCTTACGTTTTATTCTGTCTCAATTCTGGGCTTGCAAAAAATGTGTAAATATTTAATGGGAATGTGCGGAGGAATTGACGTTTTCAAATTGACAGCTGGCCCTCACGGTTCTCCCCTTTCGGTGACATATTCATCTGCGGCTGAAATATCTCCAGTTATTTCTTTTTTTTTTGCTCCAATTTTTGTTTCTCCAGTTTTTATTCTCCAGTTTTTCCTCTATTTCTGACTCTCTTCCTTTTTCTGTTACTCTGAATCTGCTTGGTCGTTTTTCCCGCCAAAAATCCTCTATTCTTTTGGCGGTCCATTTTCCCCATTTGACATCTCTTTTTTGGCGCATTTCCACTTTCTCTTGCACAAAACTTTCCCTTTCTCCTCCATTTCTCCCCGGAGTTATTCTTGCTGTGTTCCTATTATTAAGGATGGGTACATCTCGGAAGGACGTTGTGCATATTGAGTCTTCCATGGACCAATACAACTGTGTCATCAGTTTCTTGGGGAAAAGTGGGAAGGATTTTGTTGGTATTGTTTCCCCCTTTTTTCGTCATGCAAGTAGGCCAAAGGGAAAGTTTTGTGGGGAGAGGGAAAGTTGCAAGTCATTCAATGTGTCGCTCCTTTTCGATTTCTATGTATAATTGATTACCTCCCCGTGACACAGTCTCCCTGTGTGTTTATGACTGTCTGTGTGTGCGTTGAGAAGTAATTCCGGTGAAACGTCCCCCTTCAGCCACGTTTTGGGGCGGACTTGACAAAGACATTTCCCTTCATTCCTTCCTCTTTCCCTCTCAACGTCTCAACTCTGCCCAAAAGGAGAATGTTTCAAGTACAATGCAAAATGCAACTAATCAAACTTTAATCTTCACGACTTGTTTTCCTCTGTGAGAGGGAAGTAACCTCCTTTTGTTTGTGTCTCAACAGGCCTCTTGGATCCGGCGACATGATTATCACTTACTCACCGTGGGAATGGGAACGTACAGCAATGATGACCGCTTTGTTGTCTCACACAATCGTCCCATGCAGGTGAGGGGAATTTTAAGGAGCTACGAACATGTAATCGCATTGTTGGCATTGATACTCTCTGGCCACTTCCTATGGCCCTTCCATGTGGTCGCGTGGAAATAATTTCCAGGGCCAAAACTCACGTGATATGCTTGTCCAGGAATATATGGGCCAGTTGGAAGGAATTCTACCGAAGATGTGATTGTGTATTTTTCTCTCTCTTTTTTTGCAGAACTGGGAACTTCATGTAAAATTTGTAAAGCCTTCAGACGAGGGCATCTACGAATGCCAAATTTCTACTCACCCACCTTCAAGTATTTTCGTAAAGTTAAGAGTTGTGGGTAAGTCCTTTTTATTTTTGCTTCACTGAATAATTGACTCGCCCTCTCTCCAGCTCATCTCACATGAATTACTTGGAGGAGATGAGGAGTAGTACTGTATGCACATTTATCATGAGGAATCCCCCCAAGACATGCCACTTGGTCCCTGGAGAGGTCCCCTTTTTAACATATGAAATCCCATAAGATCTTCCTTCCACGGCTCCGGAAACCTTTCGTGACTTATCAGGTTATGCACTGCCAAGGCAATCTTAAGGAACTGGTTGGAAGGGGAAGATGCAACTGAGAAACTGCACGCATGAGTCTCCCCATTGACGTCAACCTGCCCATCTCCTCCAACTCCGGTTGCACATCTAATTTGCATCAATTATGATGGGATCATGTGCTGGGACAGAGAATTAATATGTTCCACATCCAACCATGTGAGTGGGAAGATTGGGCCAGACAAATAGGGCAAGGGGGAGATGATGCAAAAAGAGACTCCAGGATCCTGAAGACGCTGATTTTGCCATGGAGAGCCTCAAACGTCCATGCATTGGACTATGCCTTTCCATATTTAATTAAGGGAAAGGAAGAAGAGGGAAAGAGGCAGAGTCTGCCGAAGGAATGGTGGAGGGATATGCCGGATAATCTGCAAATCTCCACTAATGAGCGTTCAAAGTTAGCCAGTGGGAATGTGTACGTATATTAATATGTATAGATAGCTATGTGTGTATCCATTTTTCATAAAGGATATTAGTAGGAGGATATTATGTTGCAAAAAGCTTTTTCATTCCCTTTTCATCCTTAATTATGTACTGCTCCATGTTTGTTTGCGTGGGCTCAAGGTACTTGTTCCTCCTAAATGGAGCTGTCTGCAAATTAAATTGAGCTTGATTTAGTCAATTTGTAAGAGGTTTCCCAGTCCTCTGCTCCGGATTCTCTCCTACAAATTCCCAGGGAGACGAGGGGGAGATGAAGAAAGGCGAGATTAAAAGGGAGATACATGCAGGGGAAAAAACACGAGGTAAGATGAAGAAGGAAAGGGAGAGAGCGAGAGAGAGAAAGGGAGAGAGAGAGAGAGAGAGAGAGAGAGAGAGAGAGAAATGGGCAAAGAAGGGATAGAAGATAGCTACAAAGTTTGAATGTTTTGATTTACGTGAATAACAAAGTAAATTAAAGTCGTTACGAGCCTCACGGTAATTCATAGGAGATCCAGCGGTTTCCTCTCTCTCTCTCTTTCTCTCCCTATAGCTCTCTTTCCTCATCTCCCTCTAGTCTCCGTCTCTCCCCAGAAATCTAATCAGCTGAGCGAGGTTTGGAGAAAAAAGGGATTTCATTAAATCATTGCCCTCGCCTCGTCGCTCTGCCTTCCAATTTTCCCCGACAGATCAAAGTCCCAGGCGCTGGTCGAATGGCATCCCTCTATTTCCTTTCACTCACACTAAACTTTCCCTAATAATTTTTTCCCTACCTTTCTCCCATTCCCTTTGGCATTCAAAGTTTCAAAGCATTTTCTGACTTTTGCCCAGAAAAAAAACATTTTTGAAGTCAAGGAAAGAGAGAGAGAGAGAGAGAGAGAGAGAGAAAGGGAAGAGAAGTAAAAGTAGCTTTTAGTCAAATTGCAGGTTACACACAACACATGAGTGTGCAGTTGCTATTTTGTTGGGTTGAAGAAGAATGATTTTCTCTCGGTCCTTGCCAATGTATGATTAAACGGGGAAAGTCAAACCTAACACGATCCGGCCTTTTCTACGAGAAAGGGCGAGAGTCAGGGATTAATTAGTGGAGAAGGGAAAATAATTGCTGAGTTCACTTCCAAATGCCCCCTTGCATGTGCATGGGGGAAAGGTTTGGGTCAGGAAACGTTCCCGAAATAACTGGAATTTTTCCTTTCTCCCTGGAATTATATTTTCTCCTTCCACACCGACAAAAAAACACAGCTGGACATAAAAATGGTGGGGAATGACAAAGGGAAAAGGCGTGTGTGCGTCCTGCGTCTTCAGACAGAATGCGAGAGGGGCAGAAAGGGGAGATGGAGGAAAAAGGAAGAGAGGAAAGAGAGAGACAGAGAGAGAAAGAGAGAGAGAGAGAAAAGAAGAGATGCTATTCTTATGTGGCGGTTGATTGTGTGGAGGCGGGGAGTCTTTGAGGATTGTGTGAGATAAATAATTCAGGGAGCATAACAAACCATTAGGTGGTTGTAAATAGCACGGGTCCAGCCTTTCCCGGCCGACATCCGCCTATTGATTTACAAAATCCTTTCAGTCTCTCACACAACTCATCCTCCGTCTCTCTCCTCTCTCTCTCTTTCTCTCTTTCACTCTCTCTCGTTCTCTCTCTCTCTCCCTTTCTCTCTTTCACACTCGCTCCCACTTTTCCTCTCTAATCTCCTTTCCTACTATACATTTCCATTTCTCCCTCATCTCCCTCCGTCTCAAAGACTCCTCGGATCCCCTCCCGCTCCTCCTCAAGGTTCACCCTGAAGTTCAAGTTGTGCGTTTGTTATTATTACCAGAATTAGTAGAATTACAGAGGCAAAACCCCTGCACCCAGAGTGTATGTAATTTCTCCCGTGCTGGTGAAATGATATAAATTATTCCATCTTGCACAAGTTCTCATGTTGGGGAGATAGAATGGGATAAGTTCAAAGCAATTGTGATCCGCTCCCGTGTGTCTCCCTCTTGCTTTCACCGCCGACCTCTGCTGCGTGCCTGTAGGAATAGAGGAGCCTCAGAGGAGGACGGTGTGGGGGATGAGAGAAAGCTTGGGATTTGAGGAGCGCGTGTTTCTCTTCGTGTCATGATATTAATGATAATAATGTTAATAATAATAATGATAACAATAATTCCATCCAGCGCATATGATATTGAATGGCTGCCCCCGTAAAATAATGTAGCCTAATGTACTTTTCATGTTTCGGGCATCCTTTTTCTCCATGACAGCCAAGTCTCCTTTTCATCACCTATTATCTTTTTATTGCCGGCGTCATGCAGTAATAAATTATTCTTTCCATGCTACTTTCCTGGGGAAAAGGGAGAGAGCTGTTTTTGGTGTCTCCTGGTTCCCTTTTAAAAAATGTACAAGTTGTTTGCATTTCCCGAATGGCAAAAAGGAGTCCGCCTCCGCCTCACGTTCTTTCCTTTGCCTTTATTTGCATTTCATGGAGACAGATTTTTTTGGAGCAGAGGGCGTGGAAGAGTGAGCGGCGGAGCCTCACGAACATGTGATAAATTATTGTCAGCGTCCATGGAATTATGGCAATTGAATCTTCCAATAATGATGATGGTAATGCCGATGAATATGAGAGCAGGAGGAATTCCTCAGGAGTGACGTGGGAGTTGAGGACAGGCCACAGACACGCAATGACTTCCCGACTCTCCCAGCCAAACTGACAAAGCATGAGGGAAATTAATTTTTAAATGTGCAGCTGGTGTGATCAATCTATTATCGTGGGATTTGTGCACGGCCTTCACTTTTCCAGCAATAATCACCTACAAATATTATTATACATTTCCCTTTGTTTGTCCTTCATAATTTTTAAGCCCACCTTCCAGATGCACACAAGAACCTTGCGTGTATCTAGTCCTTACAATGTGCATACATCCATACTAATACATTTCCTCGGCAGAGAAGTCCAGCAGGTTTCTGGAGCATTAAGCCCAAACTATCCTCGTTTTGACTGGGAAAAACTGGCTTCCTCTTCGCGGCTTGTGCCACATTATAATGACAAGAATAATTTCCAGTGAATGAGTGGTGTAATCAGTGGAATTACGTCAGTCCTTACCGGTCCATATGTAACCCGGTTTTAAGAGCATTTGGCCATGGAGCGTCCGTAGATGGAGAGGAAGGCTTGTGAGTGGCAGTAATAAATGTAATAAGTTCTTTGAGGGGAAAAAATCTGCACAAATGATGACGGGAATGTTACCACGGACTAATCGCCGATATTATTAGTGGCATCAAATTTCCAGGAGAAGGAAAGAGAGAGAGAAACATTTTCTTCAGGGCCACCCATTACTGTTTTACGGGGTGTTTCTTCATCAAAATAAGTAGGGCATTTTGGATGGTCGGGGGAGATAGGCGATTAATAGAGGAGAGAGAGAGAGAGAGAGAGAGGGAGAAAGAGAGAAAGAGACGGGGATAGAGAAAGGGAGAGAGAGAGAGAGAAATGACATGAAGAACGGTAATTATTCCTAAGGACTACTAACTGTCGTGGAGATTGAAAAGACAGGGAATTATCATTCTCGGGGAAGAACGCCCTACACGTCCATATTCCCGGAACTTGGACAGAAGGAGGGCATAATTGCGAGAATTACGATAGGGGATTTGAGGGAGAAGTGGAGAAGCTTCAAAAGTACAAGCGTTGTCAGCTGAGTGCCAGAAGAGAGAAAAGAGAGAGCAGGAGAGAGAGAGAGCGAGGGAGAGTACAAATAAGGACATCGATCGTTCTATTAATAGGAGGAAAATGCCTAATGTTTTTCTTTGCTTTCCTCTCTCTGCCTCGTCTTGTTCAGAGGCCAAAGCGGAAATTCTGGGGGAGCCGGACAAGCACGTGAGGAGTGGGAGCACCTTCGAGTTGGTCTGCGTCCTCAGGGACAGCACGGAGCCGCCGGTCTACGTCTTCTGGTACCACAACGATCGGATGATCAATTATGACAATGAGAGAGGCGTTGTGGTGAGCAGTGACGTGGAGAAGAGCATCCTCACCATTCAAGAGGCTCAGAAGTCCGACTCAGGAAATTACACTTGCCAACCCGTGAGTTCCATTAAAATCCCTTCCAACACTAAACTTGCTTTTTCACTTTTCCTTGGAATTCCCTCCGGGAGAACATTCACTCTTCTTTCACTCACCTGTCTTTACTTTGTCTCCCACAAAGATCCTCTTTCCCCTCTCCCTCAGCGTATGTTTAGACTAACGGATGTCCGTCACAACCAGGAATGACATCAGACTGGAAGATGCATATGGTTTCTTTCAATTTTTTTTTTTTTTTTACAGAGCAATGCGTCTCCCTCTTGGATTGTGGTTCATATCCTCAATGGTAAGTTAATGCTTTCCTCTCTCTGAAAAACTTTGAAATGCTGCCGCGGGTGTAATTTACAGCCAATTAAATGTTTTTCCCTAACACTTTCCATCCTCCCTCCTTCGGAGATAAGAAAGAAAGAAGTTTTTGAACTTGAGCAGGGAGCGACTTCGCCTGGGAATTCGGGCATAATTAGTAAACGTGCCGGGGAAGCTGCGTGTGAAGCCAGTGTTTTTGGGGGTACAAAAAGGAGGAAGGAGATTTTATGGTGGAAAAGGAATTATAGGCGTTGATAAATTCTATTGACATTGTCATCATTTGTTTTCATTACGCACAGGAGAGAAGCCGGCTGCAATGCAACATGGAAGTCGGAGTGTGGGAGTCACGGTCCCGGGCTCTTCCTCGGCATCCCTCTTCCTCTTATCATCTCTCCTCTACTTCCTCCTCACATCTTGGCTCACGTCCTCCTCCGCTCCCCGCCCTGCCAGGAGGGCCAAAATCCACCCTGAACATTCTCCCCGGAATCACCCTTCCAATCCGCGTCCTCGTCACACCGCCAAGAGGGATGGAGGAGGCGAGGGTGGAGGACAAGGTAGACTTGGGGTGGGGAGGAAAGAGCAAAGTCATGTCGGAGGAGGAAAAGTTGAACTTGTTCATCTTCCAAGGCCAGACAAAGAATGTGACTTGGGAAGACTTGAACTTGAGAGAAACACTTCTGGAGCGAGGGAGGGAGAG
>JAQGBT010001754.1:0-29012 GCA_034698585.1 Disparrhopalites patrizii | reverse complement strand
ACAAGAAGAGAGAGAAAAATTAAATCGAGAGACAAGAAGAGAGAGAGAAATAAAATCGAGAGACAAGAAGAGAGAGAAAAATAAAATCGAGAGACAAGAAGAGAGAGAAAAATAAAATCGAGAGACAAGAAGAGAGAGAAAAAAATCGAGAGACAAGAAGAGAGAGAAAAATAAAATCAAGAGAAGAACAGAGAGAAAAATAAAATCAAGAGAAGAACAGAGAGAAAAATAAAATCAAGAGAAGAACAGAGAGAGAAAGAAAATCTTGACAAGAAGAGAGAGAAAAAGAAAATCTTGACAAGAAGAGAGAGAAAAATAAAATCAAGAGAAGAACAGAGAGAAAATAAAATCAAGAGAAGAAGAGAGAGAAAATAGAATCGAGAGAAATAGAAGAAAAGTAAAAGGGGGAAGGAGAGAAGAATAAACTCGAAAGACAAAACGAGAGAAAAATAAATAGAGGAAGCACAAAAAAATAAAATAGAGAGAGCAAATGCGAGAGAACAATAAAAAGAGGACGAACAGAAAAATAAAATCGAGAGAGCAAATGTGAGAGACTAATAAAAGGGGGAAGAAGAGAAAAAAGACAGACAAAGAGAGAAAGCGAAAAGTCGAAAGGGAGAAAAAGAGAAAAGGAGAAGCGCAAAGTAAGACAGAAAGAGAGAGAAAAGGGGAGGGATTGGGACAGAGAATCAGAAATTGAAAGATCAAGAGACTAAATAAAGGAGTTAGATAAATTCGAGGGAGGAGAGACAAATTAAAAACAGAAGATAGAAGGAGATGAAACTAAGCAAACAGAGCGATGGAGAGAAAAGAATATACAAATACTGTGATGAAGAGAGAGAAAAATAGGAGGCGAGAAAGTGGAAGCGAGAAAGGGAGTGAGAAGGATCCGAAACACAAATAAAGTGTTGCAATATTGAAGAAGCTCCCCATAAGCCCAAGTTGAAACGACATCCCCCCACACACAAGTGACAGTTAAGAGACAAACACACACGGCGAAGAATAAAAGGAGGGAAACCAACAACATAGTAAAAAAAAAAGGTTGGCGTGGGAGGCGGAGGAGGAGGAGGCCAAAGAAAAAATAACTTGTCCTGTCCCCATTCAAAGGGAAGAATATAAAAGGAGATAAATAGAAGCTAGGAAAACACACAAACACACACGCACAAACATTCCCTCCCCCAGAACCCAGAGACTTGTAGAGACCATGTTATATTTGAATACCGATAAACGTTAGGATTACATCAGCCATCTAGCTCCATCTTGCATTTCTCTTCCCGAATGTTTTTTAATATTTCCCTCCATTCCTCCTCAAAAAATATACAATTTCCCCCCAAAAAACCCACCGCAGCATGCACTCACCAGTTTCTCTTTTCTTCCAAATTACCATACCTCTTACGCATGGTGCGTACATACATTATTACGTTACGTACAATACACCTTTTCTTCACCATTTCCCACCATGTCCTTTAACCACGTGAGGAGCTGTAAAAATTCTCCCCGCAACGCCTCTTTGGTATGAGAAAAAAAAATAAAGGGAGAAAACAGAGAAAGAAAGAGAGAGGAAAAAAAAGTAAATAAAACTGCCTTGTGGCTTCCCCAGTGCGAATGCACTTGTTTTATTTATGGCTTAAGAGCAATAAGTGCGTTGGATGGAGCCAACCCCATCCATTCTCTACCTACGACGACGGATGAGAGGAGGTAGTAATAGACCCTGACAAAGAAAATGTATATATGTACATATACACATACACATATACACAATCATAAGTGAATGTGGTTTCATGGGAGTGTAAATGACTTTCTTTTCACCAGGAAATGAAGTCACAGTTGAGAAAAATGCAAAACTATTTCTTCTCCCACATTTCTCTCTTTAGCCCCCAGCTACCCTACATAATGATATACAAAGGCAGGGGGTATATCCAGCCGGATTTTTTTTTTCTCTTCAAGGGAGAGGGGAAGTTCTCATTGATTTTACCGGGGAGGAGAATAATAGACAAAAAGGGGAATCAACTCACATTTGAGGGAGATTGAGCGGAAAACACGGGGAATCACTTCTCGTCATGAGACCAACCGGATCAATCCGGAGATGGAAGCTGAGGGGAAAGCTCAAAGATTGTATAATACATGGGGGGGGGGGAAATGTAAGAGAGAAAAATATGAACAAATCTGGAAAGGCTGGGGGGGGAAAGGGAAAGGAAGGAGGAGGTAAATGGAGGTAAAGGCAAATGGGAAGGGGACAGTCACGGAAATAACAACGCAGATTAAAACAGGGAGAAAGCGAGACTGAATTATAAGGACCAACTGGGCAGAACGTAATTTGGAGGGGCAAAAAGAGTAGGGAGATAACAATATTTTATACGAACTCATGAGAAGCTAGGAAAGAGATGAGAGAGAAGGAAGGAGCAAGGAGAAAGAAAATAAAAGGGAAAGCGGAATAAAATAGAAATCAAAGGGAAGAAAGGAACAACAAAATGAAATGGAGAGAGTAAGAGGAAGATAGAGAGAAAGAGTGAGACAAAAGAAGGGACAGGTAGACGAAAAGAAAATAAGATAAATAAAATATATACAATATTAATTTTAATTAATTAAGTAAAGTTTTTCTAAATAAATTGAAAGCTAAATAGTATGTAATACGTAATAATTAAGGAGCTTGCGACAGGAGAAAAAGAAAAGAAAGCAGGAACTGAGAAGATCAAAAAGTACCGTGAATCACGAACTCAACAAATGTGGGGGGAAAATTGAATATTATCACCTAAACGAAAAATATCGGCGTAAAAAGGGACGAAAAAAAATGTCATCTTCAGTCAAAAGGGTAAGCGGAGACTTCCAATTCTACGAATTACAATGTAAGAAGGAAAAATCTGGGGAGAGTTAAAACATGAAGGAGAAGAAAGTAAAACCAGAAAAAGGAATATAAGAGGTGGAAAAGACCTTTTGCTCCACGCGTTCATACCAAAGTTGAATACTAAAGTAAAAGGCAATCGATTTTCAGTCAATCATCAATACCATCCCACCTTCTTTGGAGTGATGACTTGAAAAATTGAAGATGCCAACTTTTTCCCCACATTTCATCCTCCTATGTCTCTCTGTCTGTACAAGTGTGTGAATTCTTCCCTTTCCCCCTGCCCCCTACCGTTCTTTTTTCCCTAAGCTATTGTTTTTTATATATCTTCTCTTTCACCACCATTCATTCCCTTATCCATTTTCCTTTTTTTTGTCTAAGTTTTTTTTTTGCTTTCCAATTTCCAAAGTAAAAAAAGATTTCTCTTTCTCTTATGTCCTTTCCTTTCTTTTTTATATTTTGTATGTGTGTGTGTCGCTCACTTCTTTTGTCTTTCCCCTGTAGGCATTTTATTCAAATCAGGCCACACAAATCAAGTTTGAGTATAACCATTTTGTCCTGTCTTTATCCAACTCTTTTGAGAGCATGCACGTTCTCCTTCCTCTCCAATGTTTCTCTTATTGTTAGCCTTTATTATTCTTCTTTTGTTTCAGCTTTCTCTCTCTTCCTTATTCATTTTTTGTCGATGATTTCTCTCTCAGATTCTCCTCTATTTGCTTTTTCTCTCGTATTCGTCCTTTGTCTGTCCTTTTTCTCCCTTAGATGTCCTCTTTCGCTGATTCTTTCTCACCTATTCTCCTTTTATATTAATTTTTGCCCGTTTCACTCGGATTCTCCTTTTATATTTCTTTTTTCCCTTTTCACTCGGATTCTCCTTTTATATTTCTTTTTTTTCGCGGATTCTCCTTTACTATTTACTTTTTTGTTTTTTTCTCGGCTTCTCCTTTTCTATTTGCTTTTTTGTTTTTTTCTCGGCTTCTCCTTTTCTATTTACTTTTTATTCTTTTTTTCTTGGATTCTCCCTTTCTATTTACTTATTTTCTCGGATTCCCCTTTTATATTTACATTTTTTTCTTTTTCCTGCTTCTTTGATCTAATTCACGGTGTAATTCTCCTTCCTTGTATGCTGCCTCTCTTAGTCTCCCATACCATGGGCTTCCTATCTACTTTTCTGTATTTTTTCTGTTTTTTTATTTGTTTGTGCTTTCTATTTATTTTTTCTCGTTCTCTTTATATTATATCTGCTATTCTATGCTTTATTTTTATTTTTTCTCGTTCTCTTTGTATTGTATCTGCTTTTCTATGGTTTCTCTTTATTTTCTATCTGCTTTTCTACGCTTTCTTTATTGTATATCTACTTTCTCTCTGGTATTTATCCTTCTCGTGTTCTCCTCTTCTCTTCTTATCTCCGTATTCTCTCCCATTTGTCATGTTTCCCCGTGTTTCTGTGGCTGTCCATCTGCCTTTCTCGTGTGTCTCTGGCAACTTCCTCGCTTTTCCCATTCTCCCAGTCTCTAGTTCGCTCTCTCTCTATCTCCCCTGGCTCGTTTTTATATGCTTGTGACTTTGTGTCACACGAGCTTAACCACGTTGCTGATGGTGGTGATGTTCAAGTGGGAGGGTTGAGAACTGGAGGATGAGGAGGAGGATGAATAGAAGCAGAAGGATTTGATATTCTGAGGGTCTCGATGCGGCTATGATTTACCAGGAGGGGTGAAAGAAAGGGAAACAAGTATTTTTTTGTTATCTCTCCCTTCCGTCCCTCCATACTTCTTCTTCATGCTCGTAGCACAATGTTTCTGCTCTGGCTTTCTTTCCCCAATTGTGTGTCGTTCCTTTTTTATTTTTCTTTGATTATAGTTCCTCCTACCGTGCCCATACAATTTTTTCCCAATCCTTATTCTCTCCCATCTTCTAAGTGTATCTTTCCCTCCTACTATCTTTGTCATTCAAAGTGGGTTTAATAATTGGGTCTGTTCCGCATTTTGAGGTGATTTTTTTCATTTGTTCCATATGGAATGTTTTATGAATAATAATTAATGTCCTTGTAACGTTCTTTTGTCGTTCTAATGTCGGAAGTCTTTTTTTTTAATGTGGGAGCGCAAATTTTTGTTGGCCATAGAGCATGTTGGAATAGAAATATTTTTTTTCGGCTCATTTATTAGTTCCTGTATACTCTCATCTGGAAGGGTGGGTTGCCCTGTAATTTTTTCATGTTCCTTATAATTAATTACCTCCTCATGAAGTCCTGGGCAGTGCGTACATCAGTGTTTACTTTCTATTTGATTATACGTGAGTATGTGTTCCCGTCTTTTGTAATTTCCTAACTTTCCGCTTTTCCTTCATGTGATGTTGAGCGAGATGGGAAAAAGTTTGGATGGAAATGTTTCTATTCACTTTCTCTTTCTATGTCTCTCTCTTTCTCTCTCGCTTTCTCTTTTTTTTTTCTCTTTCTCTTTTCTCTCTCTTTCTCTCTAAGTCTCACTCTAACTCACTTTCTCTCCCTTTCTCTCTAGCTTTCTCCCTGTTTCTCTCCCTAACTCTCCCTAACTGTCTCTCTGTCTCCCAAACTTTCTCTCTCTTCACTCCCTCACTCTCTCTTTCTCTCTCTCTCTCTTTCTCTTCCTCGTCCCCTCTCCCATTACTTACCACACTTTGGTGTGTCCCTCACACAGTTAAACTGCCTCTTCCCCCCTGCCCTCGAATTTTTCTTTCTCAAATCCAACTTCTCTAGGGAATTGTCATTTGTTCCCTACATTTCCCTCCTTCCTTCCATTGTCTCACTTATTCACGCCTTATTTCCTTTGTTCTTTAATAATTCCTTTCTTCTCCTCCCCGTCCGTCTCAGCTCATACCCCAAAAGTTTTTTTCCCCTCTGTAACTATACATTAGGTGTAACCTGAGTAATTTTTTCCCTTTACTTCCTTGCCCCCCACCCGCTACATTTTTTCCCCTCTTTTTTTTTTCTTTCTAATTTTTTCTCTCCTATTTCCCTCTTGAAGCTGGACTAGGCGTCAACGAGCTTGTCATTTCCCTCTCTTTCACTTCCTCCTAGACACTCTTCACTCTTATTGACTCTTAGAGGCAAGGTTCTGAGTATGTAGTGGGTAAAGGGGAACTCCCACATAGTTCAAGAGGGTTCGATGATAAGCTGAAAGTTTTTATTGTCATAGTAATAATCACTGTCTCCCCACTCCCAGACTTGCTCCTACCACCAATTCTTCATCTTATACACGACTTTCCCTCTGACCACTTCGGGTGGGCGTGAGAGAGGCAAGGCGAAAAGTGAGGGAAGGAAGGGGAAAAGTGAAAGGGTGAAAGAGAGAAAGTGAGAGAGAAAGAGAAAAAAAAAGAATATTGTAAGAATGTTTCAAACTAACATTACGTCTACTAGCATTTCCTGTGTTCCCTCTTTCACCATCTGACACTTGGGGTGAGGAACAAAGAAAGCGTGTAGGTGAAAGACAGAGAGAAAAAGAGAGAGAAAGAGAGAGAAAGAGAAAAAGTGAGAGAAAGAGAGAGAGAAAGAGAGAGAGAAACTTGACTTGAATTACTAGAAGATCTACCAAGACAAGTCATACAGTCAAATATGTATTGCATTACTTTTTGAGAGCTTCTCAACCTTCTCACAAATCCTTTTTTTTTCTTCTCTCTCTCTCTCTCTCTTTCCCTTTTCACTTTTGTTCAAGTTTTTACCACGATTGTCCACAGGGCATATCCTGTGTCATGGAAGAGACCAACAATAGAAAAAAAAAGTGAAAAAGCGCAGTCACAGTGGTTTCATAACGGGAGGACTTTCGTAATTTTTTAAAAATGTTTCCACTGTTACCATTTCCCCCCGTTTCTTTTCCCATCCCTCCCCCTCAGAAAAAAAAAGTTTTATTACAGAAAGAAAGAAAGAAATGTGTGTGTGGGGGGAAAGGACGAAGAATAAAAGACGAGGACCCGGGAAAACTTTGATGTCTCCCTAGAAAACAGAAAAAATATAATATATATATATATATATGTATACATACAAAAAAAAAAAAGAAATAAGCAATGGAAGGGTAGGAAAAAGTTTGGTATGAAGGGGAGAAGTGAGACGGGTAGTTTTCTTTTTCCCGGTAGGCAATCCTTGTGTCAGTATCAGGGAAGTATAGATACAGGGTTTTTTTTTTCGGCTACAACAAAAGGAAGAAGAAACGTCGGCCCCAGAGTATTCCTTGTCGAGGGACTTGGGATTATTCAAGAACACGGGTATACTGTTGCTACTACTGGGGTTATTAGGACTTGTTACATATATTTATATGTATCATCCACATAGGGAGGTTTCCTCTTCAAATGTAAAGGCGAATGAAGCATGCTCATGGAATGAAATGAAACAATTAGAGCCTAACTCATCCTCCTTATCAGCTGTAAAGAAAAGGGAAATAATTCCCTTCTTGAACATTTTCTTCCCTTGTAAATACTCATGTCCGTCCTGCCTCTTCACTTCCCCCGGGTGATGATGGCAAAAAAAAAGGAGAAGTATGGCTGGGGATTGTATAAAGTCGGTTGGAGGAGTTGAAGGCACCGGTGAGATCAGATGACGGAAGATTGTATAGTCCAAACTGAAAATTAAAGGGATAGACAAGTTAGACAGAGGCCGGGGAAAAAATAATACTATATTAGAGAGAAAAAAACGAAAATATTTTGGGAAGAAAAGAAGAAAAATAATTTACAGAGAAAGAACAAAAATATTTTAGAGAGAAAAGATACTAAAGATACTTCAGGGAAATAAAAAGCAAAATAGTTTACAGAGAAAAGATGGAAAACTATTTTAATGAGAAAAACAAAATTATTTTAGAGAGAAAACAACAAATATATGTTAAAGAAAGACAATGAGAACAAATGTTAAATAAAGGAAAGAATATTTTAAAGAGAGACAAGGAGAACAATATTTTAGAGAGGAAGGACAGTAAATTATGTTAAATATCAATAGAGAGAAAAATTTTAAAGAGGAAAGGAAGGGAAAAATGGAAGGGAGAAATGGGGACAAAAATTTTACAGAAAGGAAAAAGGAAAAAATATATATTAGAGAGAAAGCAGAAGAAAAATATTTGGGTGAGAAAAGAATACTAATATTTTAGAAAAGGAGAAGGATATTATTAAAGAGATAATCAGAAACAAATATTTTGGAGAGAAAGAAGGAGCAAAATATTTTAGAGAACTGGAAAAAAAATACTCCAGAACATAAAGAGAAAACGTTTTGCAGTATCTAGACAAATACAAGAAAAATATAGCGGAGAGAAAATCCTTAGAATATTGAATGCAACGGGGAAATATTCAGGAAAAAAGCACCGACTAAAAAAACTGAGGAGGAATTAAGAAATTATGGAGCATCTAATCAGTATAATAATTACAGGAAGAATATTTAATTTCTCCACTTATTTCTAATGGGTCCAAGAAGGGGGTAAAAGAAGCAATAGAAATCCCAGGGAGGTGTGTCTCATTGCTTGTCCTATTAGGACAGGTAAGATTACGGCGAGGGACAAATACTCCGTTCAAGCTTTTGCCCTTCCGCAAAAAACACGTACTTCTCCTCCTACGCTTTTATTCAAACAATCGCCAAGACAATGTTTGAGAAGTTGAGCAAACTATATGGCTGGATATACACACATATAATGTATGTACGTGTATGAAAATACACACATATTCCCTGATTTTTTATGACATTGACAAGCCAATCAAGATGACGGAGTTTATTCCGGTAGATTGCTCCCTATTTCACATTGGCTCTGATTGCCCTCATCTCTATTTCTTGAGTCTTTCCCCATAAATATATGTAACGTCCCCATATTTCCGTTATAATGTCTGTCAATTCCCGCTAACATTCCTTTACAGTGGACGGAGGTGGGAAATATTCTTTACGGAGAATCACATCCCGTGTCAAAAACATTTTTTCCCTTCCTCCACATGTTACCTACAAATATAACAATCCTTCTCTCCCTTTTTATAGACATGGAAAACCACCAGAAAAAAAATGCGGGGGTGTGACTTCTATTTTTTGCACGATGTAACCCATACATACATATTTGAACCGAGAAAACGGCACATGATTTCAAGTGTACCGGCAAAAGAATTCCAAGAAAAAAAAGGGTGAAGAATAAGGGGAAAGGATGGATCTATACGGAGAAAAAAAAAATTTTCTTCTCTTCAAGGAAACACATGGTTTGGAAGAGGTCCAAGGGGAAAAGTCAACAATATTAATAATGTATGACTGGGAACAGACGCACTAATTTTTTCCCCAGGACGCTTCCATCCAACAAGGGGGAAACTCCTGACAGATGGGAAGAGATAACGGATTTGGACAAAAAAAAAGTACAACACAAAAACAAATTGAATGTATTCTCTCCAGCCAAATTTAGTGGGAATTTTGGGAAGGCGATGGAAATCTTTGTGTGTGGGAATACTAAACAAGAAAAAAAAACATCAAATGACTGAGCTGGAAAATAAAATCAATGAGATTCATTAGGAGAGGCAAAAAAACTAAATAAACGAATGAGGTTGACTTGGGAGGGGAAGCAAATACTTTGCATGGAAATCAAGAGTTCCTTTCATTCAATATGGGGTTAAATAAAAAGCAAATAAAAACCAAACTCCATTCAAATTAGCCACTCTTGAAAACAATGGATCCCAAGCAAAAAAAATAGGATGATTACGCCCTCATTCACAAATGGGGGCTAACAAGGGCTAAAATTCTAGCAAGTGGAGGAAAATCCAGTCCCATCAATTTGGAATGGAATCCCACGTTAAGCCATAGGGCACACCTCTATATAGGAGCTAGCACTTCCAAAAAAGGGGTACATCAATATGAGGCGGAACGATGCAAAAATAAAAGGTATTTCCCCCCAAAAAAAGTAGAAAAAAAAGTGAAATCAATAATGAAAGAATACAAAGGAAAGCTACGAATACGCGTCAGAAGCTAAAGCCTTTGTAAAAAAAAACAGAAAATTACACCACCAAAGCTACATATTACTGTAATAAAGTGCAAGGCCAAAAGAAAAGTAATTTTTTAGCCAATAGCAAAGCACTGATAACACGCTCCGACGCCGTCTTAAAAAACAGGTTCAAAAAAAGTTAGAATACTGCATATACAATATTAATAATATCAAGGGGGCAAAAATTACAACAACAAAAAACTCCAGCAAAAAGGATCTGACACAAAAAAAAATGGGAGAGATTGTATAAAGGGAAAAAAGAGATTGGCGGGGAAATTGCTGGGAGCAGACAGTGAACAAGTAATGCCAGAGAAGAAAGGAAGAAATGGGATAAAAGAACTTCAGACAGACAGACTGAGAGAGACAGAGAATAGGAGAGAGAAAGAGGGAGCGAGAGAGAAAGGAAATTTGTCCTGACAAGTCCGTCCTATTACACTGTAAATTGACAATGTTATTCACAAATACCAGGAGAGCGAATGTTGTTTTGGAAAAGCAGAGGCAAGCACTAATTTTACCCAAAGGCAAATTTCTCCCCATTTTCCACACTCACAACCATTGTGATACTCTTCCATTCTTTCCATCTCTCCGTGTCCTCTCTCTCTCTCTTTATCTCTCAATCCACTCGTTGGAAAAACGGCTTAGCTACAGAAAGAGAGAGAGAGAGAGAGAGAGAGAGAAAGTGAGGGAGAGAGAGAGTGGCGCCAAAAAAGAGAGAGTCATGCGGAAAACCAGGGATGCTTGAAAAGCGAGACAAAGGCACAAATGCCGTCCTAGTGGCAAGGGCGGCAGAGACATAATAACAGAGACAGAGAATTAGACAAAGGGAGAGGGAGAGAGACAGACTGTGAGAAGCTGACAAAGACAGGGAAGAGCAGAAAATATGGGAGAGCTAGACAAAGAGCAAGTGAGAGATAAAGAGAGACTCCGTAAAAGAGAGAGAAGGATGCAGAGAAATAGACAATGGGAGTGAGTGAGGGAAAGAATGGGAGACGCAAAAGGAGAGCATGAGATCCACAGAGACACATCCAATAAAAGTGCAACAATGATAGGGAGAGAAAGGCAACCGCAGAGAGAGAAAAAGGGATAGAATGCGAGAGATAACGAGATCTAGAAAAAGAAGGAAAACGAGAGAATGCAACCCTGGGAGAAAATGAAATGGAGAAAGATAAAGCAAGAGAGAGAGAAACAGAAGAAACATCAACACAGAGAAAAGCAAACAGAAATAGAGAGAGAGGGAATGAGAGAAACAGAAAGAAAAAAGGATAGAAAGAAAGAACTAGAATGACAGAGAGATACAGAGAGAGAAAGAGAGAATGAGACAGAGAAAGAAAGAACGAGAATCAGAGAAAGAAAGTAGGAGAGATTAAGAGAGAGAAATAGAGAATGAAAGAAAGAGAGAGAATGAGAGAGAAATAGAGAATGAAAGAAAGAGAGAGAATGAGAGAGAAATAGAGAATGAGATAGATACAGAGAGAATGAGAAAGAGATAGAAATAGAGAATGAAAGAAATAGAGATCAAGAGAGAGGAAGAGAGAAAGAAATAATGACAGGGAATTGGAGAGAGAGAAAGAGAACGAGAAAATTAGAGAATGACAGAGAGAGCGAGAAAATTAGGGAATGAAAGGACGAGAGCTAGAAATTTAAAGAAATATAGAGAAAACAAGAAAGATTAAAAGAAAGAATGAGAAAGAGGAAGCAAGAAAGAGAGATCGAAAGAGTGGGAAAGATACGGAGACCGAAGGAGTGAGAAAAAGAGAGATCGAAGAAGTGAGAAAGAGATGGAAAGAGGGAGACAGAGAGAGAGACGGAAAGAGTGAGAAAAAGAGAGTTCGAAGGAGTGAGAGAGATATGGATCTGAGAGCGAGGAAGCTTATTCGACAATTGGTATTATGCATTATTATAGGAATTATACATTTTCTAAATCCTATAGATATTTCCCCCATAGGCAAGTTGGTAAAAATATAGGTATAAAAAACTGACACGACTGCTTTCACTCTCCTCCTCATTGTCTCCCTATCCAATTTCCTCTTATCCATCCGTGCTATATCTATGTATATTCAAGTTGTACAATTTCGTTTTCATTTTCCATTCTTCTTCTTCTTCTCCTCCTCCTACTTGAGCCGCTGCGGCTGGAAAATCTTCCATTTTTTTCTCAACCCGTCCTTGATTCCCTTCATTTTTTTTCCCATCCCTATCGAAGATCTCCCCTCCCCCTTTATCTCTCTCTCTGCTGCTCCTACTTAAAAAAAAGAAAGGAGAGACGGAGTGAGAATGAAATGAGATATTACAAGTAGATTTAGATGTAGTAGGAAGAAGACGAGGATGGTACTTCCGTAATGAAATAAAAATGTTTCTTAAGGACTCTTTTGCATGAGTCTCATATCATCTCCGTGTGTCTACGTATATGAGTGTGGAGAGAGAGAGAGAGAAAGAGAGAGAGAGAAAGTGAAAATGGAACGAGGGATAGCTGGAGAAAGTGAGAATGAGTGGGATATGTGCATGTGTGCCTCCAAATATGTATGGAGCTGCACTCACACACACTCTTTTTTCTGTGTATGTGATGCCCGAATTTTTCAGATGGTGAACGCGAGGGAGAGAGAGAGAAAGTTTTTTTCTATTGTAATATAACTTTTCAAGTAGAAAGCTTTTGGGTTAGAATGGATGGAGTGAAAATAGGAAAAAAGAGATTGGAAAATGTATACCAAAATGAAGGGTATAAGGGGCAGGGAGAGAGAAAGAGGGCGAATGAAAGAAATGGAAGGGATAGAAAGAGAAAATGTATTTAAGTTGATATAGTTGATATAGCTTTCTCCTTAGCCCTTTTCTCTCTTCTTCTTTCTCTTTCTCTCTCTCTCTCTTTCACTCACCCTGTTTGTATAATATGCACGTGAGTCTCTCAATACGGCTACTAACCAAAAGGAGGATGAGTTTGCGTAGCCTTGTCCTGAAATATCGATCGAAAATGTGGCTTGCTTCTCTTTACTTCTTCCTTTCTCTCCCACTCTCTCTCCTTTTCTCTTCCTTACCCCCTTTCATTCTTTCTCTCTCTCTCCCTCCGTCCCTCAGCTGCTTTTTACTCACGGGCAGACCAAGGAAAAAGTGCAAGAGAAAATGTTTTTCTGTTTGTGTTCGACAAATCCAAACGTTATTTCAGATAGGACTTTTCCCTATTTTTTACTCCTTTTTTTTATAATTTTCCCTGTATTTTTTCATCCTTACCACTATTTTCTCCTTTTGAGTTTTTCCCTTTCACTCTATCTCTCTCTCTCTTTCGCTCTCTGCGCTCCCTTTTTTTCTGCTACTACTTTTACACATTTTACAAGGGGCTGGAATAACAATGGGAGTGATGGGATAAAAGGAGTGGGGTTAGAACGTGGGGGTTTTCCCGCTTTCACTTTCTCCTACTTTCCCATGCTCTTTCTATACTTTTTTTTGGGTTGTTTTCACTTACTTTCCCTACTTTTTCAAGGGGGAAGAGAAGGAGTAGTGGCTATCACGTGTTTCTCGAAAAAACTCTTTCACATTGTCGACTACCACTTCTTTGTCCTTTCTTTTTTTCCACTTTCCCTCCATATGTACTTATCCCCTACTTTCTCCATTTGTTTTCGTGGCTTTCACCAATTCTCACCTCCGTATTTTTCTACCTGATCCCATATCTTTCGTTCGGATTTTGGATTTCAGTACTTACGTAAGTATGCCTTAGGATTTTGTCTCTCTTTGTGATCCACCCTGCTTCCTCCTGGACTTTGGCCTTTCAGCCTTCCTGTTATTTTTCAAATTAAAAAAAGAGAGTAATTATTTGCTCAAACTATTTTTCTTTTACTTTTAAAGAAAATTTTGGAGTAAAACAAATAATAAAGATTTGTAAGTTTCCTTGTTTGTTTTATTACCCCTTCCCTCCGCCATGTGGACAGGACTTGTACATACAGAAATACATGGGAAGAGTCACTGGAGGAGAAGATAGAGCAAGATAGAGAGGAGTTTTTTTGGGGAGAGGGTCACTCGTAAGAAAAAACTGAGATCGACAGAGAGAAAGGGACACATAGATGATGGTAGTGGACTCATCCCAACAGGGTCCATTTGATGAGAATCATCAACACGAAAATAAACACTCATCTTCTCGTCAAGGAGAAAGTACCCGGAGAGTGATAGTGGTGATCCAAGCTGGTTCTAATACCCGGGGATAAGCAGCCGCTTATATGTACTTGTTTCGACTGACTATTTCCTCGTCCTTCTCTTTGCCCAGCAATACATGGGAGAAAAAAGGCGGAGGGAGAGGAGCAGTTTTGTTTCCAAGGCATAAAAACATCCATGGCAGAGCATTTTCGTCTCTTCGAATTTTATCTCTTGCTCCCTCATTCCCTCTCTACCTTTTTTCTTCCTTGTTCCCTCCCTTTTTTCTCATTTGTTCTCTCTATTTCTGCCTCTATTTTCGCTCCGTTTTTCTCTCTTGTTCCCTCTCTTTCTCTCTCTTTTTTATGCTGTTTTCTATCTTTCTCTCTCTTTTTCTCTTGTTTCCTCTCTTTCTGTCTTGTTTCCTCTGTCTATGTCTTGTTCCCTCTCTTTCTCTCTTGTTTCCTCTCTTTCTCTCTCCCTTTTTCTCTCTTGTTCCTTCTTTTTCTCATTTTTCTCTCTCCTGTGCCTTCTCTTTCTCTCTCCCTTTTTTCTCTCTCCTGTTCGTTCTCTTTCTCTCTCCCTTTTTTCTCTCTTGCTCCTTCTCTGTTTCCCTCTTTTTCTTGTTGTTCCAACTCCTTCTCTCTCTCTCTGTCTTGTTCCTTCTCTTCCTCCTTTTTCCTCTTGTTTCTTCTCTGTCTCTGTTTTTCTTGTTGTTCCTTCTCTTTCTCTCTCTCTCTTTTGCTCCTTCTCTTTCTCCTTTTCTCTCTCATGTTCCTTTTCTCTTTCTCCTTTTCTCTCTCATGTTCCTTTTCTCTTTTTCTTCATTTCTCACTCTCACTTGCGTTTCATTGTTGTTTTCTGTCTGTACATTTTTCTTCATATTCCTGTCTGTTTTCCTGTCTTACTCTTCTTCTGTTCGCTTCTCTCTCTTTTTTCTTTCTTTCTCGGTGTCTCTTTTTCTCCTTTTGTTTCTCTTTCTGTATCTTTCCCCGTTGCTCTCATTCTTCATCCCTTTTTGCTCTCTCTCCATCCCTCTTTTTCTCTTTCTTCATTCTTCCGTTTCATCCTTTCCCTCTTGCTTTATTCCTCTCTCTTTTATTTCTTTCGCTTTCTTTTTCGGGTTCTCTTCCTTTTTGGCTCTCTTTCCTCGCTGTTTCTTTTTCCTTCTCCTTGCCTTTCTTCCTCCGTGTCTATCTCTCTCTCTTCAGTTCTCCCTCATCCCACCAAGGGATGATGTTAATAATGATGATGATGAAGAGAATCCTCTGATGATGAAACCTATGTTTCCTCCGAGGTCTAAATAGGACCCCGAGTGCGTACACTGTACGCATACATCCTCCCGTACGCACAATGTGTACGCATATGCACATATGTACAAGGATATTCCCGTGCCAGAGAAAGCATACAGAGAGCCCACACACATACACTTATGGAAACTCTCACAAAGGTTTATTAGGTCCCACTTTTACTGCCACTACTCCACTTTTTTTTAATAGAGAACAAGAAATATCCAAACATCAAATGAGAGTCGGTGGAGAGAGACAGAAAAACGCAAAGAGAGGGAGTTTTTTTTTACCTCTGTGCGTAGTGTGTGTGTGGGTGAAAGAGAGAGACAGAAAGAGAGAGAGAAAGAGAGAGAGACGACGATATATTATGAGCTCTTGGCTCCCTGCTCTGGCTGGCAATGGTTCCATTTCATCCCGTGCCATGATATCGCATGCTACACATTTATACCACTCCCTTTTAGTGAGGCTCCATACACATTTATATTGGTCCCCACGAAAAAAAAGGGAGAGAGAGGGGGGGGTAGAGAAAGGAAAGAAGGAATTCTCTGGACACACCAAGGGATGATACAATCAAGGAGAATAACGGTAGCTAGTCTCTCTCTTTCTCTCCCTCTCGGAAAAACAAGTACACTGGGAGGCTATGTGTTTAGTCTAAAGAGTATAAGGGAGGAGGGGGAGGGGGAGAAAGGGAAGAAGAGAGGTTGTGGGTGGGAGAAGAGGAGACAGGATAAAAAGATTTCTTCCCTTTTATGCTCCCATCCCTTACAATGTATGGTATCTATACTCCTGTCCTTTTTTTTTATACACATACCACATCCAGAAAAAAAACATACACTACAATGAGGAAGAAGACAACATTTTTTCCTCACATGCAATATCAGCAAAAAAAAAATAGAAAGAAGGGAAAGAGAAAGGAAGAATCTGAGGGATGCTGGAGAAAAGACGACTCCCATTTTTTCTCTGGTTCCTATATCCTTTTTCGTCTTGAGGATCATGATGGTGAGAAAATGATGTGAGTTTGATGCTCGTGGGAGGTAAAGAAAAAGTATTATTATTATTATTGAAGAAGTGAGAAGATAGAGGGAGAGAGGAAAAAAAGGAGATTGGTGAAAGAGCCTTCCACCCCATAAGGTATTGACATAGCAAGAGGAAGAAAAAGAGGAGAAAGATCAACCAGACCACGGGGATGAATTGTTGATGATGAAATCATGAAAACAGGACCGTTACAATATGTATATAGAAACTACGGCTAGGCTACGACAATAAATTTGTCCAATCTTCCAGCCAAGCTCTCTTTTTTTTGGTGATACAGCCCACAAACATGGAATTCGATTGTACTGGAAGATGGAAGAAGATTTCATGAGAAAAACTTTGGATCCGTTTTTTTTTAATCCATAATTTTGTTTGTGGAATAGAATTGAAATCAATGTCTTAAAATAGTAAAAAAAAAAGTTTTGGGAAAACAATGGGGAAAGTACCAATTGGAGTGTAGGAAATTGATAGGAAATGAAATAAAAACATTTCCTTCTATAATTGGAACCTACAGTTAGGAAGAGAAGGAGTTGGGAGGAGAAAGAGCACAAGGAGCAATTAGAACAACTTTCTCCGAGACAGTCAAATCCAGTGTGGGAGAGAGAAAGTTCCGTGAGACGACGAGAGTGCTCGGTCAGGAGAAAAGTCAAGAGTGAGATGGGGAAAGTCTCTAACCAAAAAACAAATTCAATGTCTAGTTCGAACATTCTAGGAAATACAGAATGGATTCTCCCAAACGAAAAAACCTGTTTTTAATCAAATATTCCCATTTGAATGTCAAAGCCCAAGCCCCGACATTTTGCAAGCGCGTTTTAAAAAAAAAGGCGGAACTGTAAATAAATAAATACCAAAGAAATAAATATAAAATAAAATGAAAAAAAATAATGTAAATGTGAAATGCGGGAAAATACTGCATTTGAACCACAAATCGAATAAGCTACATGCTTATTCCCGACCCAAAGACAGACATCAAAATGCCGGTAAAAAAACCAAATTAGCCAAGGAAACAGAAAGATCCACAAAAACCAAGTGATTTCACACCCAAAGAATGACCAAACCCATTCCATCCCTTTTTGGCAGCCGACCCACATAAAACCGGAGAATCAAGTGCAAAATACTGCAATATGAAACATATGTGTTTGAGGACGGGGAATAACGCTCTGGATAAAGGAAGGAAATTCGGAAGGAATAAAATACAAATAGCTGGGGAAAATTCCCAACCAGTCCCTTACATATGATTGAAATGGAACTTTGCGGGAGTGGAACAAGAGGCTCTTCCAAAAGAGATCTCCGGAGTAGGATATAATGATACAGGGACAGCAGAGAGAGAGAAAGAAAGAGAAAGACAGAGAAAGTGAGAGAAGGAGAGAGAAAGAGAGATAAAATGAGAGAAAGAGAGAGAAAGTGAGAGAAAGAGAGAAAGTGAGAGAAAGAGAGAAAGTGAGAGAAAGAGAGAAAGAGAGAGAAAGAGAGAAAGTGAGAGAAAGAGAGAAAGTGAGAGAAAGAGAAAGAAAGTGAGAGGAGAAAGAGAGAAATTGAAAAAAAGAGAGAGAAATTGAGAGAAAGTGAGAGAAAGAGAGAGAAAGTGAGAGAAAGAGATAGAAAGTGAGAGAAAGAGAGAGAAAGTGAGAGAAAGAGAGAGAAAGTGAGAGAAAGAGAAAGAAAGTGATAGAAAGTGAGAGAAAGAGAAAGAAAGTGAGAGAAAGTGAGAGAGAAAGAGAGAGAGAAGGAAAGAAATGGATACATTTTAAATGAAAAACATTCCGCACCAGGATGCTCTGTAATAGCAGGATTTCAAGTACAGCCCCACAGATGCCCATTAGAGACACATGTACTCCTCACGTCCCTCCGTCTGTTTTTTCCCTTAAATAAGTAGCCAAATGCCCATGTTTACCACCATTCATCTCTCTAACGCTTTATCCCTATCTACAATGTACCATAAATACATACATTACTTACTATACCAACATACATATATATATATCTGGGCAAAATAAAAATAAAACATATGCTCCCCCCCCCACAAACACACAAGTAGTGGCATGTCCATCCAGATGTGTACATACACATATGTACACATACATATTGGGGTACCTACGTAGAAGGGTTAAGGTGATGTCGTTGATGGGTAGGAAATAACCTCATACTGTCACTGCTCCTTCTGCTCCTTGTAGTAGTACAACTCTTCCCAAAAACTACTACTACACTTACTACTACTACTACAAGTATTATTGGCAAAAGACAGAAACGAGAGAGAGAGAGAGAGAAAGAAAGAGAGAGAAAAGAGACAGAGAGAGGGAGAAGATAGAAATAAGAGCAGAGCAGAGAATTGAGATCGATATCGATAAAGGCTCCTATGGTCGCCTCATAGACGTACCGAAAAAAAACCGGAATCGGTTAGCGGGCTGTAGATTCAAATAACATGTATCACATACGTTCCTCCCCCCCCCCAAATAAATGCGTGCATTCATGCACAGATATCCTGTCTTGATGGTTCCTCCTTCTCCCTTGTAGGACTGGTGCATACTGATAGTAGTAAGAGACGTAGTAGGAGCCTTAGCTCTGGTGAAACAAATGGGAGCGAGAGAGGGAACATTTCCCTGGAACGGCTACTACCAGTAATATGACCAACATACTCTGGACAAGTACCTACATGCTCTGAACTATTTAGAATTTTTCTACAACCCACAATGGCATGTACTGGACATTTTGCCTCCTGGTTTCTTTTATATTTCATTCCCTTCTATGTGTATCCTCGGACGCCTGGAGATACCCTGGAAACCCCCAGTGGAGGAGATGGTATCGTCACTAAATGTATTTACATGACCAATATATAGAGGGAGGAGGAGGAGAGACATCTCATTCACCTCAAAAGTGCCGCACATGTGTCAAATGGTGTGACTATGTGTAAACATTTTTTTTTTTGTGTCCTTCATTTTATCCCCTTGGATGTTCAATATGGACAAGAAACCACTCTGTCTCTCTCCATCTTGTTTTCCCATTCTTCTTCTTTCTCTCTTCTTTTTTATTCCATGCTCTCTCTTTTAAGAGGGATTTGTTCCACCCAAGCCTGACAATGATGTTGACGATGATAGGGAAGGACCAGGGAAAGTTTAGGGGGTTGTTTACTTGTGATGTATTATTTTTGGTGACCACCACCAGACCCCAAAGAACGCCTTGGATGGGGTACCTGTAATCCCATTATAGTAAGTAATTAGGTAGGAGGAAGGACATGTACAAATATACTCGGATGAGGAGAGAAAGGGAGAGAGAAAGCGTAACGGGGGATAAGGGAAAGCGAGAGAGGAATAGAGAGAGAAAGAGATAGAAAGCGAGAGAGAAAAAGAGAGAGAAAGCGAGAGAGAAAAAGAGAGAAAGAGAGAGAGAAAAAGAGAGAGAAAGCGAGAGAGAAAAAGAGAGAAAGAGAGAGAGAAAAAGAGAGAGAAAGAGAGAGAGACAGTAATCGAAGCTTTTCCATCTCCATTCCATTACATTTTCTGTCGACTGAGTGAGTGTATGCATATATGTGTGTGTTTTTGCACAGTGAATAGAAACGGAGGAACGCTAGCTTTCTCTTCCTCTTTCCCTCTCATTCTCTCTCCCATCCTCCTTTCTTCTTAATGCTATCAACTTCAAGGTTGATTCCAAAACAATTTTACTTAATTGATGGATGGATTGCTCATCACTCAAAAGAAATTCACTCACCACCAGGAAAGACTTTTACCCGTATTATTTTCTTCTTTCGTCTTCTTCCACCTCCTCATCCCCCTCCTCTTATCCCTATTTTCTTAAAGGCACCAGTGTTTTCCTTGGATCCATTACTTTCCTTCCCCCCGCATTTGTACAGTCTTTTTCTCTCTCTCTCTCTCTCTCATTTTCACTCTCTTCAATTCTTCCCCGCTGTTATGGGTACACTCACCCTTTTTTCGTGGAATGAAAAGAAAAACCCTTTCAATGTTGTCGGTTTCCCTCCTCCTCTTCCTCCTCTTTTCAATCTCTCATTCTTTATCTCTACGCCTCTTTCTCTCTCACCTCTCATCTCCCTTACTATGTCTCTGTCTCTCCCTCTTTCTCTTTCTCTCACTTTTGCTCTTTTCCTCTCATACTGTCTCTGTCCCTAGTTTTTCATACCTTTATTTGTGTAAATTTTCTCTGAAACCACTCGAAAATGGATTATATTTTTTTCATTTCTTCCCTTGTCTTTTACTCTCCCCAAATTCCTTCGATTTGTTGTGCCCTGCCTTCATCATTCATGTAGATGTTTCTTCTTTGGTCGGATTCCCTCAACTTTCACCCCTTCCAGGCTGAAGCTTCCCCCCGTGTGCCTATTATTTTTTTCCCCATTGCCCTTCCCTCCACTTGGGTCTTGCTTTTCTGGTTGCAGGGGGAGATAAAAAAATTCTCTTCCCCTTCCCTACAAGTATAAAATTTCCTCAGATTTATTTTACCCCAAGCATTTACCTCCCTCTCTCTCCCACTCTCTCCCACTCTCTCCCACTCTCTCCCACTCTCTCCCTCTCTCTCCCTCCCTCTCTCTCCCTCTCTCTCTCTTCTTCTTGTTCTGGTTCTTCTCCTGCAAACTCCGAAGTCTTTATTTCTCTCCCTTCATAACACTCTTGTTTTTAGCTCTTTTTAACCTTCCTGTTTTCCTCTTCCTGTCTCTATTTTCGAGGTCGTTTTTGTTTTTATTTACAACTTTTTAGCTCCTAGTATAGTTGCTACTTCTCTATTCCTACCTCCAACCACCCAACTTCATCTCTGCCCTCCCCTTGTGGTACACAGTTCATATTTCCCCTGTAGTAATTCATTCTTTCTCTCTCTGCTGCATCCTTCCCTCCTTTTGCCCCTCCAGTCCCTCCCCATCGTCTTCAGTACGAAACATAATTACGAGCAGGCCCATAAAGTTAAGGAGAAACCATTATATGGAGGGGGAAGGGAGAAAGAGAGGATCCTTCCCATCATCATCACTACGACCATCTTCATGTTTTTCTCTCCTCTTCTTTTCCCCCTACCGTAATAAATTGCCTCTAACAAAATATTCTTTCCCTCTCTCTCTCTTTCTCTCCCAACCGTGGGAAATATGTAGGGAAGATATATGAAGGAGGCTTACATTTATTTTATATTCATACAAGGTCTACACAAAAGTCCACTAACAGTTTCATATGGCTTGTCCTCTCTATTTATTATTGCAATAATTACCATGAGCATGAATCATGCACGGATTCTCTCCCTTTCTCCTCCTCCCCTTTCACGGCAATATCGTCTGGGAGAGCACTTTACCGATCCCAAGACATAAAAGTGTTTTTTTTCTCTTCTCTCACTCTCTTTCTCTATATATATACCATGCACGTATTTATAGTGATGGCAGACAATCAAGTACCATGGAAGGGCAAGTGAGTGTAAAAGCTTTTGTACATGGCCTCGCTCCTTGCTTCACTTACCGGCAAAGAGCTAAAGAGGCGGGATTTGAGAGCAGAAAGAAGAACTTGGAGAGAGAGGTAAAGAGGAAGAGAGGGAGTAAATAAAAGGAAGGAAGAGCGAAAATGAAAGGCGAAGAGGTAATGAAAATACAGAGATGGAGAAAGAGACGGACAAAACGAAAAGAAGATGGGATGACCGAGATGGCATTACAGGGCGACGAAGAGTAGGAAAGTGGAAGAAACAGAGAAAGAGAGAGCGTAAGATATCAAGAAAAAAATAAAAATATGGAAAGGCAGAAGAAAAACGAGAAACTAAGCGAAAAAAAGCATGGACAAAAAGGACACATTCAGCGAAATTAAAAAAGAAAATATGGACAAAAAAGAGAAAGTCAGCCAAATTGAGAAAGAAAATATGCACTAAAAAGAGACAGTAAGCGACAGAAAAAAGAAAACATTGATAAAAAAGGTAAAGTAAGCGAAATTAAGCAAGAAAATATAGAGCAAAAGAGAAAGAAAAGCTAAAGTATGAAAACAAAAGAGAAAGCAAGCGAAAATAAAGAAGAAAGTATGGAGAAAAAAGATGAAGTAAGCAAAAATAAAGAAGAAAGTATAAAGAAAAGAGAGAAAGTAAGCGAAAAGTAAGAAGAATATATGGAAAAAGATACATTATGGCAGAAACGGGGAGAAAGAGCTACAAGAATCAATAGAAAACAGAGGGAAACAGAGGAAGAGAGAAATATACAAGTAAATGAAAAGAAAGGGTTCTCCATGGATACTGAAGGATATAGAGAAAGGAGAAGAAATACAAAAAATGGAGGACAAATGAAATCGAAAAAGAGAGGTAGAAAGAATAGAAGAAAGTAAAGGAGAGAGAAAAGGGAAAGTTTAGCAGATATAAAACAAAGAACCAAAGAAAATGGTAATGCAGAGACACAAATAGAGAAACAAAGACGTAAAAGAGAAACAGGAATAAAAATGTAAGGGAGAGGAACTGAGAGAAAGTCAGGAAGAGTAACAGCGATAAACAGAGTTACTAATAGAGATACAAAGCGAGAAAAGCCAAATTTGGAGAGTGGAAAATTTAAAAGAAGAAACAGAGAGACAGACATATCACGAGCAATGCGGAGAAAGAAGGAAAGTGACAGAATTTCAAGGACGGTAGAAAGCTACAGAAGAGAGTAAGCAAACACACACGTGGCTTGAGTGCCTCCCGAGATATCTACAAGAGGATACAGGTGGGAGAATGAGAGAGAGAGAGAGAGTTTGTGGTTGGAAAAAAAAGGTTTCTCCGAAATGCCGTATACCTATGTGTATGCACACTTGACATGAAGAATGCTTCGGAAGATAAAAAAAAGGAGAAGAGAGGTAAGTGCAAGAAGAGGAGGAGGCGGGGAAGAAGAAAGGAGTTGAGGTCATAAGATACGGATAGACAGAGACACATGACTGGAAGCTTTTTATTTCCCTGTAAAGCTTCTATTTGTGTCCAAGTTATAAAAAATAAGTGGCTTAACTACATTATCTTTCCATCTGAAAGCCCCTTACATGCATACACATATAGGACACATATGTAATCTCTTCCCTTCCCCTCCCTCCCCTCATCCCCTCATATTTTTCTCTTCCCCCTCCATTTTCTCCCCCTCTCAAGCTTTTCACGGGAATAAAGTGAAAATAAAGTAGTCAGCTGATACGTATTTAAATAAAAATCTTGTAAATTACATGAAACACCTTCCGTGTTGCAGGGGGAGAGAAAAAAGGTGAAAGAGGAACTGCGGGGAGGGATGAGAAAGGTGGGTATATAAAGAGCCCAAAGCACTAGAAAGATGGGCTACAACCACATTTTCCCATTTCTCCTTCCCTCCATATAAAACATTTTGGAGTGTATAAAAATGTGTTATGAGTAAAGCAAAATTTTCTCTTCATCTCCTCCATCTCAATAACCCCTTCCTCTTCTGCTCCATCTGCGAAATTCTCCTAGAGCTTACCATAAAAGTGCGTAAAAAGGACACGTTTTCAACAGAGCAAGACGTTCCCCCGGCCCTCTTATGGCATGACAAAGTTTCTCCGGGACGGAAACTGGAGAATCTATGGGGGAGGCGAGGGAAAGAGAGAGAAAAGGGATAAGGGAGGCATCCAATGAACCAGAGGACATGCTTCAACAAGGATTATAACTAAAGGGGAAAGTTATAGTCAAAAAGAGAGTTGGGCGAGGAACATAAATAAAAGTTTAGTAAGAGACCTTTGAAGGCGGAAGTGGAAACAGTCAGTGTTACAGCAAACCCAGTGGCGAGCCGGTAAAAATTAGAACCGGTAATCATCAGAACCACAGATTCATCGAAAATAAATACCAGTAAAGAGAGAAAGACCAGCTAGAAAGAGACAAGAATTAGCTGAATGAAGAAACGTAAACGTAGACATTTAGGGAGAATTGTCATCTAGAACGAGATTCAGAAAGCAACTAAAACGAATTCGTGGGACGGAATCTACAAATACCTACACATAAAACTTGTGAAAAGAGAAAGTAATTCAAGTAAAATAAAACCGATCAGCTAAACACAGGATGTTTAAACCCGATCAAAGGCATTAAAAAACGGTTAACGGAAGCCTGGTATGGTAATAGCGAGATGGGAAAGAGATAAAGACAGTCAAAATGACACTCAACGACAAAGCAACCATAGTGAGATCTAAGTTAGAAAAATAGAGGAAGTACAAAACTGGGTACAACAGAAAACGGGAAAACAGACAAAATAACAAACCAAAAAAAGATGAAGTAATAAATAACAGTAGCAACAAATACAAGGAGATTAAGTAACAAAAGCTGCAGAGAAATTAGCGAAACGTAAAGCGAAAGCTACAAAACCGAGAGGGGGAAAGTAGAAAAGCATAACGAGAAAACAAGAAAATGGATAACGCAACAAAACGGAGGAAGAGAAAGCAGCAAAAAAGAGAAAGAGAAAGCGGCAAAAAAGAGAAAGCAAACGAGCAAGAGAAAGCAGCAAGCCAGAAAAAGGAGCAAATCAGAGAAACAAAAAGAAGCAATACAGGGACGGATACAGTAACAAGACAGAGAAATAAAAATTAAGACAACAAAGACAGCGAGAACATATAATAGACTTCGAGTGGGAAAAGGCAGTAGTTCAGCCTATTGTAAAAGTGAAAGCAAAAAAAACGTAGCACAGAAAAAGAGAAGGTAAATTGAGGAAGAGTGAGGAAAAGAGAGAAAGTGAGGAAAAGGATCATTTTCTCAGTGTAAATATGCACACGTATTTACTACATGCATCTCTATCTACAGAAGGAACATGGAGTTAAAAATTGAAAAACATATGAAAATAAATTGGGAAATAAACCCCACGACTCAACTATTACATCCTCTCCTCTTACCATTAAATTCCGGTGTGGAAGGTAGGAAATATATGTCGATACATATATATGAGGAAGTGAAATACAAGGAAATTGTGTGCTTCCCCTCCTTCAATGTATATTTGACACAAACTGCAGAGGAATCTCTGAGGACCCTCTCATCCTGTTCATGGCCTCTCTAATTCCCTCCCACTCTCCCTCTCCCTCTCCATAGGATAACTCTCAGCCAATTTAAGTCGGCCTTTGTTAGAGAGCTTCCAACTACTATTACCCCATGTGATGTGCCCCTCATAGCACCGCAACCACTAAATACATAAATACTACAATATTTTGAGGCATGCTTTTGTCATCCAGCCGACAGTCAGGTTTAGCCCAGAACTTGTATTATCTTTATGAGTCTACTGAAACGTGAATATATGGGTTTAGACAAGAGGATTATTCCCTGTACTTGAAAAGGATGAAAGGAAGGCGGGGAGTCACGAGTAAAAGGGAGACGAATGATGGTGGAGACAGTACCTTTGTATATTACACCCTATGAAAAATACCCCGAAATCTATTGAAAAATCTCATCCAAAAAAACAGAAATTTAAGGGCATAAACATGCTTTTCATATCATCCTAAAACCATTGGAAATAACCAAAATACCCCTAAAACCAATAGCCCAAAAAAAGAGGGCCTCGAATGGGCGGAGAGATTAAATTCTTATATCCCTAATAGAGGAACAAGGGTTAGAAAAAAATTGGGACGGAGGGGCAATCTCCACATAAACGAGGGGAATTGTCCAAGAAAATAAAGGATGGGACGTCACATAAAAGGAAGGGATAAGAATCAACCCAAACAGAATCAGGAATCGGGGAGGGAAATGAGAGGAAAAATACAAGGGAGAATCAAGATTTTTCGGGGAGAAAGCGGAAAAAAACCAAAGGGAATGAGTGAATGGGTGGGAACTAAGAAAATCGCTGAGGAAGGTACAAGATAAATACAGGAGGAATGAAAGACATTATTCCTCCTCTCTCACTCTCCATCTCTCTCTCCCATTCTCTCCTCTCAGCCCAAAAGTAGATTCTTGGTACAAGAGCGAGAAAGAGGGAGAGAGATAGAGAGAGAGGAAAGTGAGGAGGAAGATCTTCTTCAAATACATACGGAATCTCTTCAAGGAGGAGGGAAGCATAGAACCAGAAAGAGACATGCTGAGCCACAGACACGCACAAGTGTCTCCTACTACACGTACATAGGAGGTGATCCAGAAAAATAATGGGTCTTAAGGAGAACGCACACACTGGAAGAAAACAGACAGAGGGAACGATCTGGAGAGTGAGTGAGCGGGAAGGAGAGAGCGGGAGAGGAGGAGAGAGAGAGAGAGAATGAGTACATAAAAGCTGAGAATATGAGAAGGACAGAGGAAATAAAGAGAGATGAGAGGGAAGATAGATATATACATAGGTAGAGAGAGAAAGCGAGAGAAAGAGCGGGACATAGCCCGAAAGAGCTAGAGAAAGAGAGAAAACCAGAGAAAGCGGGAGAAAGGAAGGGAAACTGAGAGAGAAAAAGAGACAGCCAGAGAGAAAAAGAGAAAGCGAGAGAGAAAGTGAGAAAGCGAGGGAGAACAAGAGAAAGCAAAAGAAAGAGAGACAAAGAGAGTACGAGAAAGAGAAAGAGAGAGAACGAGAGAGAGAATAAGAGATAGAAAGATAGAGAAAGACAGAGAGAGAATAAGAGAGAGACAGAGAGAGAATAAGAGAAAGACAGAGAGAGAATAAGAGAGAGACAGAGAGAGAATAAGAGAGAGACAGAGAGAGAATGAGAGAGAGACAGAGAGAGAATGAGAGAGAGACAGAGAGAGAATAAGAGAGAGACAGAGTAAAAGAGAAAAAGAGAGAGATGAAGAGTGAGAAAGGGAGAGAAAAAGAGAGAGATGAAGAGTGAGAAAGGGAGAGAAAAAGAAAGAGAAACAGAGAGAAAGAGAGAGAGAAAGGGAGAGAAAAAGAGAGAAAGGGAGAGAAAAAGAGAGAAGGAGAGAGAAAGAGAGAGAGAAAGGGAGAGAAACAGAGAGAAGGAGAGAGAAAGGGAGAGAAACAAAGAGAAGAAGAGAGAAAGAGAGAGAGAAAGGGAGAGAAACACGGAGAAGGAGAGAGAAAGAGAGAGAGAAAGGGAGAGAAACAGAGAGAAGGAGAGAGAGAAAGGGAGAGAAACAGAGAGAAGGAGAGAGAAAGAGAGAGAGAAAGGGAGAGAGAAATGGAAAGGCATTTTTTGTCATCTCTCTCACCGGAGTAGAAGAGTATAGTAGTACGGATGGATTTAAAGCTACGAGAAGAAGAAGAATACGTACTAAGTGGAAAGTTGGGGCGAGAAGGACAGAAGAGTGGAAGAGATAAGAGAAAGGGAGAGCGAGAGAGTGGCCTCATATATTCATGAAGTTTTGATGTATGATTTCATGCCTTGCTTGATATTCGGTGGCCGATTCACGACTCAAGAATAATTGATTTAATACGGGACGAAGAATGCCGAGCGTGAATACGAAAAACTTGGAAGTCCATCCGTATTCTATCTCCTAGCCTTGGCCCTTTTTTACGGGGGAAATCACCTCTTGCTCCCCACCTCTCCCAGTGATGCTCTTGTTCTTCCCCGAAAAATCCTCTTTGTCTGAAGTCTCTTGCTGGAGTGAGGAGGTAAGGGGAAGCAGGTATATAGTGGGTAGCAATGGACTTCAGATGCAGAGGTAGAAAGGGAACAAACGTTGAGAAGCGGGCCAATCGAGAGAGAGAGAAAGACAGAGAGACAACGAGAGAGGGAAATCGAAAAGAAGGTAAAGATGTTCCGAGCGAGATTAAAGAGGGATGAAATAGATATCCCATCTAACGAGAAATAAATATAAAGAGAGAAATAGACCAAGCAATAGCAATATCAGGTACAAAAAGAAAATCGACGTCAAAAGCAAGCTTTGAAAACGAATGAGACACGCCAAGAACAGCATTACAAGATTGACAGACAATGGTATTAAAAGATAGTGAGGTGCAATAGTAGTGATCTGCAGAAGCAACAAAATATCCACAAAATAATCGTCATATGTAGTATGCATCCATCCTGAATAAAACGAGCCTATAATGACGCAGGGAAAATAAAAGATAGAGAGAAATCCAAGGAACGAAAGGGGTGAGAAGAAGATAAAATACGAGTGATTTCAGGGGTATTTTTCACACAAGAATATGACCAGCTGAAGATAATGCAAACAAGTTTTGCCCAACTGCTACGCATCCAGCTTCTTGGACTACATTCCCTCTTCCTCTATCGACTTCATCTCTTTCTTTTCTCCACTCTAAAAAAAACAACTTGTTACCCTTCACGAGCAAAGAGAGTTGCAGAGCATGGACAAATAAAATATGTGTGGTCAGAGCCACTGAGGACTGTGATACTGAGAATGAATTGCAGGAAAGACATTTTCGGAGACATTGGAACGATGAGGGATGGAAATGGAGAGCAAAGCGTGGAAGAAAGACGGCAAAAGAGAATTAGTGAGCGGAACATGTGAGAGTCAGGGCTTTGGAGCAAATTGCGGATAGAAAGAGTGATCTAGAAGAGAGAACGAGACAAAGAAAAACAGATAGAGCAAAAGAGGAGAAGATGGAGAGAGAGAAAAACAGACAGGCAGAGGAAGAAAGAAAAAGAGCCCGAGAGGGAGGATGAGAGAGAGAGAGGAAGAGACAATAAGATGTAGGAAGAGAAACAGAAAACGAGAGAGAGACACAGGGAGAAAAAAAGGAAGAGAAACAAAGATCGAGAGAGAGACAGAGGGAGATAAAGAGAAAAAGAGGCAGAGAAACAGAGACAGAAAGAGAAGGAAAAAGAGAGAAGAGAAACAGAGACAGAAAGAGAAGGAAAAAGAGAGAGAAGAGAAACAGAGACAGAAAGAGAAGAGAAACAGGGACAGAAAGAGAAGGAAAAAGAGAGAGAAGAGAAACAGAGACAGAAAGAGAAGAGAAACAGGGACAGAAAGAGAAGG
>JAQGBT010001753.1:0-29014 GCA_034698585.1 Disparrhopalites patrizii | reverse complement strand
ATGGAATTAGGGGATTCTACCGCCCATATTTGCGATGCATATAAGGCTGTGGGAAGTACAATTGTATCTAATAGTTTATCACCTTAGCATATTAAAAAAATCTTACATTTAAAATTTAAATCTTATATTTAAAATGTAAATCTTGCATTTAAAATTTAAATCTCACATTTAAAATTGAATTATTTATTAAATTTAAATCTTTTCCAAAAAGGAATATTTTCGAGTGAAGCATTAACACAAGCTTACCATATCCTCCATAACCACCTCCTCCGTAACCGCCTCCTCCGTGACCGCCTCCACCACCTCCATGTCCTCCTCCTTGAAAAATACGTTTTTATTAATAATTATGCCACAAATGAAATTAATTTTTTATACCATTTTGGGTAATTTTTTCTAGCATTTTTAAGAATTTTTTCTACCATTTTGAGTAATTTTTATAGCATTTTGGAAAATTTCGTATACCATTTTGGGAAATTTTTTATACCATTTTGGGAGATTATTATTTGACCTTTGACCTACCTCCTCCATAACCCCCACCATATCCACCACCATAGCCGGCATGACCTAGCAGGCCCTTCTTGTAGCCTTTCTTCAGATAGTAGAGCCATCCCTTTGCCGCCTTCTTACTTCCTGGGCCGTAAGTACACTCGTATCCGTAGTGCCCTCCTTTCTCTCCTTTCCCTCCGTATCCTCCTCCATAATCTCCCCCGTAACCACCATAGCCGCTTCCGTAACCTCCACCGTGACCTCCTCCATGGCCTCCGCCTCCACCGTAGGTCCCTCAAATATTAAAGATCAATCCCCAACTTAGTAGAAAATTAACCAAAAAATGTACTTCTGTAGGGTTTTCTTCAGCTGTGAAAATCTTTATTTACTTACCTTTGCAGCCGTAATAGTAATGGTGATGCTCTGAAATCAGCAAAATCCAACACCTTAGGTGGTTTTTCAATAAAATAGATAATATTAAAAAAAAATGGAACCTACCAATTTCTGATCCTTTCTTGTGACACGGCAAAGACGATTGTATCGCTGCTAGTAGCATCGTAATTATGGCCTGCAATAGCATTAATTATGGAAAAATGCATAAAAAATGAAAGAATTATGTATGTATGTACACATAAATTAGAAATAAAATAGTACTTAAGTTAAAGGTTCTGATCCGTATTAAGAAAAAATACTCACAAATAACTTGAGGTCACTGGCCCCAAAGTTCATCTTGCCATATGGCTTCATTTTTTGAAACAAGGCAAAAATTTTGGAACCAGAGCTGCTTTGGTTGGTCTGGAGCCCCACCATCTTCAGTTTCATATTCTCCCCATTGAAGTTCAAACGTTTGGACAACTGTGTTCAAATTAATTATTTAAAAAACGAAAACTTCTAGACCTGCACAAAACAAACAAAACAAGACAAGGTCACAAAACTTTTTTTTATCACTGAAAGTTTTTAGAAAATCACCATCCCAAGATTGATACGAGAGATCTGAAGGACGATCAATTTGCAACTACGAGACAAACGGGAAAAGTCCTCGCTTTTTAAACCGCCCCACTTTCTTATGAAGGTAAAAGTGTATTCTTGTATTTCCCCTATCAATTACAATTTCCTATAAAGATTAATCCCAAGAAAATGTATTTGAAAAATAAATAAAAGAACATTAATTAAATACAAGTGACAATCCTTTTCCTGATTGAAACCCCTTTGTTCTGTTTGTCCTTCAAGGGAGAAGACGACACGGTTCTAAAAATCTCGAGTGCAAGGATCAACACCTATATATAATTTTCATTATTCATCCTCCTTTTTTTTTTGCAGACAATCGTCGTTTTTTCATGGATCGTAACCCTTTTATTTTCTATCCACCGTTTGGCTTTTTCGATTCAAAGGCATAATTGCTCTGCGGGGAGCCACTGGTTTTGTGGTGGGTTCTGAATGCATTTTTTGTTCTTCTGCTCTCCTTCCACTTGAAAGGGAAGGCAGACGCTGCCAAAAGAGGAGACTTTTAAAATAACTACACAGCTTTGTGTTAGCCATTAATGACATGAAGCAGGGGGAATTATAAAAAGGTCAATCCAATGCCGTACTAACAATCTCTAAAACCCCTAAATTTCCATCTCCCTTTGAATCTCGACCTCATAAAATGAAACTTTCAACATGAAAAAACCTTTGAGAGTTAATTTATCTGACGATTTGCAATTAGTGGAAGTCTTTCCTCAGTGATGTCCATAAGTAGCTAATGTAATCTAATGACTGCGTATAGGTATATACCATTATAAATCATTACTACTAGGACTACTAGCTATTATGTACAAGCCCTGACTATGTATGTACATCCTTCAGTAGTATGCACGTATAGCTATGACCTGTCCACGTGCGCTTAAAATACTCAAAACAACCGTAATAATTAAAGGAAATTAAATGGCACGGAAAGCCTTTACGAAAACGTTTTATTAATTTTGCATTTAGTTATTTATTAGTTAGTTATTGGTTCTATTCATCTCATGTAATGTTTACACAGGAAGGACACAAGTGTATTCATTTTCTAACGAAAATACAGTAATTATAAAATTGACAATTACCCAATTACCCAATGCTTGCTATTCCTACTATAAACTATAAATATTTCTTGTTGCCAGGCGGAAGTAATTATCATTCCTATATTCCAATTTCTTACAGAGAAATGATGAGATGGGTGCTCCTTTTGGTATCTCCAAAAACTACACTGCGTTATCGTAATTACTCTTTAGCTCTACTAATCGTTCTTACTACGCATTACGCATCATGTCTTGTGATGGTGGGATTTACTGGCATTCCAGGACTTCTCGATGGTATATATAAACTAAAAAGCGCTGGTACATTAAATTTTATTGGCTCCACCAATAATATTAGAATATCTCATGACGCTGGAGCTTTTGTACCAGTGCTACATCTTCCTTCAGTATATTCAATTTCGAAATTGAAGCGCAAAGAGGGAAATGATCCAGGATTTTAGTCAGCAGAGGAGAATCCGAGAACCAACGAGATCAATTTTTTCCGGGTATTTCCTGATATGTCTGACGTACATACATACATACTTGGAGACCTTAATTTCCCTTGCGGATTTCCCCCAAAATGTGAGACACTTTTAACGCTGTGCTAAATATGGACGTATTCTTTTGCACGGCTCCGAAAGTCTGTATCGACTTATAAATTTTCCGACCATCCAAAGACTAGAATGGAAAATTGGAATTGTCCTGGAGAATTTGTCTGGAGTCTGGGAAAGAAATGTGGAAGCAAAGTTTTTGTTGCGCAAAAGGGCTTCCAGATATTTCTAATACGTTAATCCACACATCTTGGATTTTATTTGGATACATACCTATACATAGTTATCTACAGGAGCAAATGTCTGTACAGTCAAAGTCAATTCTCTCTATAACGGTTTAACAAGATGTAGTCCTAACCGTTATAGCGAAAAACTGTTATAGGAAATAATGCGATATAGCCATTGTAAAACGTGAGCTTGTGGGGTCTAAAAAAATTAAAAAATCGTTTCTGTAGTAAGAGGGTTTGCCCCAGTTTTGAGCGAAGTCATAAGTTCTAGGAGGAATTCAACGCCATCATCGGCTTCCTGAGGGAGGGACACTACACAAATGGGCGGAAGATTTGTATATCCATGGTAAACATTGCCATCGGGTTTTATTATCTTGTAATTGGTCCAGTAATTGCTTGATTCGGGGAGATAAAATTCCAGGAATGGAACGCTTAATAGGAAAATCCACCAACAAAATGTCTTTGTATGTATATCCAAGACGGACAAGTAAGTAAATATTTTTCCGTGTGAACAAATATTGATTACAATCAAGCTGTCAACGCAGTTATGTTGGTTGAGTAATGTTTCCTAATTTTATTTAATGATTCCTAATGTAACCACCACAGTCAATCTTTCCATCGTTGTTTCCTTCAAGATCTAATTCAGGATGTCAGAGCATGTTCTTGCCCACGCAAACATTCTTCATAGAGATAATTTCCGGATCAAATATTCCTGATTACTTTCAATCAAGCTCCCACGCAATGCCCCTTTATTTTGGCTAGTGATGTCCTTATTGCGTCTCAACCACAACTCCAATAATCTTTCAGTCGACCTTTCCTTCAGGAACTCCAACAATTTCGAGATGCCCAGGATTTTAATTTTCCTATTGCAATCCCTAAATCTGGGCTTGTACGTCAACGCAAATCGTATAATCTCTGAATCAACGGCCACCTTCCGATTTCTGGAAGACCTGTCACAGATAGGGCACTTTTGCACCCTAAATGTGATTGGCTCCAGCCATCCGGAACAAATTCCTGATCATATCTACAAAACATACATGCCAACGCAGATTTCTAGTCAATTAGATTTTACGATTACTCCCGGAGGAAATGCAAGGAGTGAATTGATCAAAGTCCAACATCTGGTGAGAGTTATACAAGCCACGAAATCTGTACACTATTTTTCCGGATACCTCAAAATTTCCCTGATTTTCTTGGACTCTCTCACTTTCCCGCCAGATTTCTCCCAAAACGGAGATATCCTAAATACTGGCCCCAACAAAGACTTGTTCGGTTTTATTGGAACTCCAAATTCTTTAAGGGAATTTATGAGCTTCCCCGCGGTGCTAAGGTTGAAATGGAAAATTGGAATTGCGGCGGGAAAAACTGGAATTGCGGCGAAAAAAACTGGAATTGCTGCGGAAAAAACCGAAATAGTGTCCCTGTCGGACAAGAATGAACTTAATTTATCGAAATCCAGTTTATCCGGCCAACATTTCTCATGCTCGGCCTATCCAATTAATTCATTCGTCACGTGGCGCCGGCCGGGAAAGGAGCCTTACATGGGAGCCTTTTACAATGCTTTGACGGCTGCGTCTGCGGCCCACAATTTCACATTTACCATCAATTTGGCCACAAGCGGCTTGAATCGGCTTCCGAATGGGACGTGGTCCGGTGCCGTTGGAGATGTTCTGTACGAAGGAAAGGACATCATTGCCGGCTACGGACAGTCCATGGTCCGGTACGAAGTCGTGGATTTTGGGACTTTCTTCGGAAGCATCCATTTGGTCTTCTACTCCGCCGTGCCTAAAATCGGGGTCAAAGTGGGGTCACTCTTGTTGCCATTGCAACCACTCGTGTGGAAACTCCTGGGAGGGACCTTCGCCGTATTTCTGGTGGTCTTTGCCCTGACCCAAAATCCGAAGGTGGTCGGCAAGAAACAAAATACACAGGGAGATCCAACTATTTTTGATTCTTTGTTCCACACAGCCTGGATTTTATTCGGGTATCTTCTGGAGCAAATGCCTGGATTTTCCGAGAATAAACACTCCAAATTCCTGGTCATCCAATGGCTCCTCCTCACCATTGTGCTGGGGACGGCCTACAAATCCAACTTGACCTCCTTCCTCACGATCCCCGATGAGGAGCAAGTCCCAGAGAATTTCCAGGAACTTGCCGCCCGCCCAGATTATCGGATAATATTGAACAGCATGAAAGGGGCGGAGTTGGTTTTCCTCAAAAATACGCACGTCCCCAAATTCGTGGCCGTCCGAGAGCGGATGGAGGTGACCTTGGACCAATTCAAGTGCATCTTGGAGGTCATCCAGGAATCCAAGACCATCTGCGTCACCTGGTGGCACGTGTCCATGGGGATCATCAGTCGGAATTTCACTCTGCGCCGCTCCGCCGCCGTCCTGAGGAAGTCACATGACTCCGCCTTGATCATCCACAGTTGCCTCAGTTTTGGGCGGAGCTACAAGTTCTATGAGGAATTCAATGGCATCATCGGCTTCCTCAGGGACACGGGACACCACGACAAATGGGTGGAGGATCTCCATTCTTATCACATGATCCATGGCTCCAATTGGCTGCGAACGCAAAAGGCCAGTTGCATTTATGAGACCATTCTTTCCCTGGTTTCATTTGGGGAGGAACATGGCGTTAGAGCTTTGCAGTATGAACATATTGCTATTGGGTTTTATTGTCTTGGCATTGGGGTGTCCTTTGCTTTGGTTACATTGCTGTTGGAGGGGGTACTTTGGAATTTAAAGGCAGGATTCACCCATCAAATTATGGTCCTAAAATTATTCCCGGGGAAAGTGACCCCGCAATCTGTGGAACAAGTGGAACTGGATTCAGTTGTATAAGCACTTCGGCAAATCAATTAAATGTTTTAAAATAAAATTAGTATATAATACTATTAAAAATAATAAAATACGGACGCCGTTCCCATTCTACTATTTAATTTACTATTTATTTAAATTAGGATAAATGCTGATGTCCTGATGAAATGGTTATTTTGGTCAATAAAAGTCAAAAGTAATAATAATACATAACAATTTCTATAATTATTCAATAAGGCAAACAGTTACTCCATCCCCAAAATTAAAAACACAAACAAAGCTAATTAGCCCGTCCTTCCCGTGCTTCCGTTGGTCCGTTTTAGCTGTCTGACCGAACCAAAACATTTCTCATATGAACCCATATTTAGACGTCATATCCAGTAACATGTAATTATTATTAGTTATGTAGCTAATGGCTGGTGATACGTGCACACAGCAGTAAAATTCCAGCATAATATTCGCATTTATCCAGTATATCGTATAAATGGTATTGCATGCGTATTTAATCCATATTATTAACGATTTTTAAGCTTAGCGAACTAGAAATTAACTCGATTCGTCTGTATAAAAAATTCGAAACGTGTGTACAAAAAATTCTGCAAATGAGATCGTCCCTATATTAACTGCACGCGCCTGTCTAATTTTAATAAGGAACAGAAAGTCGTAGAAGATGAGGCCAATACCTCTGAATAATTATGTAATTATCGAATTATTATAATCACATTCTAATGTTTGCCGTCTCCATTAAACCTCTTTATTTTCTCTCTGCAATTTATGTTGATTATACGGGCTCGAATCCAATGTTCGGAATTTCTGTGGGTAAAAAATTATTCGGGTTTTGACGATTTAACCGTCGGAAATTGATGTCGGGGATAATATTACTGCTGTCCATCTGACAGAGCTTTAGTGTATTTGTTTAGAGATATTGGGGTTGGTTAGTTTTCAAGAGGAACATATTTTTCTACAGATGCAGAGAGCTAATGTTAATATTTAATATTATTACAAAACTTGTATTTAGTTTTTGTGAATATATAAGTGCATACATTAGAAATAGATACAATAAAATAGTGAAATAAATGAAAAAAATGGTTCGTGTCAATTGCTATTTGCTTGTCATCATTACTTCGATGGTCTTCATTCAGTTAGCTGAAAGTGCAGACGACGGACCACAAAAAATACTGGCAAATATTATTCTCAACCGGATTAAAGCGGTGACGGGTTATTGTTCACTTAAAATTGTGGGGAATTGGGAAAATAATTCGAGCAGTGACCTCGGGTCAAGCCTAATAAATAATGATCTATTCCTTTCGCGCATTGCCATTGTGCCCATCGTAATTAATGTTCTCCAGAAGTTCACCGTGCTGCCGCCTACGGACGAAACGGGACATACTGTGAAGGAACAACAGATTGATAGAGTCTACGAATCCCCTCGCGAAACTCTCCGCTACAGATCCTGTGAATTGGCCGTATTTCTCCTGGACATAATAAATTTCCCCGAAAATTTCCCTGCACATGGAGATTTCCCTGGAGCCAGTTCAAGCACTTTCTTTTTCCTGGGAAGTGCCTCCAAGGTGTCCCAGGCGATGTCCTGGAAGTCAGTGAGGAAACTGAAATCGCCAGTTGGGATTGGTTGGGATCAAACTCGCCAAGTATTTATTTATCATCATACAAAAGATGGTATTACTCCGGTATTAGCTGACTCTTTGGAAGAAACCAAAACCAACATAGGACATTTTGAATCTCTGGGGGAAAATCTCAATGAGCTTCATTTCCCTTGTACCAGCATCCCCGTCAACACTTTCGTGGCCTTTGACGGGATGGGCCAACCTTTCGACGGCACATTTTACCAGGGAATGCGCACGGCCTCTAACATCTATAATTTCACCTTCGACATCAACCTCCCACGTGGAGGATTGAATCGAGCACCGAACGGCAGTTGGTCCTCCGCCGTAAGAGATGTCCTGAAAAATCGGAAGGAAATTATTTTGGGCTACGCTCAAACCCTTCAAAGGTACTAGATGGCCAAAATACATTGTATTTACAAATACATGTATTTGAAATACGTATTTAAAATACGTATTTAAAATACATTTTCGTATTTTGTAAGTGTATTTTCAAATACAGATATTTTCTACATGTATTTTGCAATTGTATTTTCAAATACAGGTCTTTGCTGCATGTATTTTGTCATTTAAATTTCAATACACGCGAATTTTTGGAATTATTTTGCTGTATTTTCTAATTTAAAGTGCAACAAGGCAAAATCGAATTTTTAATTTGTTGATTAAGCTCTGAAATACAAATGAACGCATATAATACGCAAAGTACTTTAAATACATTTATTTGAATTTTGAATTTAAAATACATATTTTAAATGCATTTATTTGAATTTTGAATTTAAAATACATATTTTAAATGTATTTATTTGAATTTTGAATTTAAAATACATATTTTAAATGTATTTATTTGAATTTTGAATTTAAAATACATATTTTAAATGTATTTATTTGAATTTTGAATTTAAAATACGTATTTAAAATACATTTATTTGAATTTTGGATTAAAAATACGTATTTAAAATACATTCATTTGAATTTTGGATTAAAAAAACGTATTTAAAATACATTTATTTAAATTTTGGATTTAAAATACGCATTTTTAAATACATTTATTTGAATTTTGATTTTGAAATACGTATTTTAAATACATTTGTTTGAATTTTGGATTTAAAATACTTATTTTAAATGCAATTCTTTGTATTTTGTAATAAAAATACGTATTTTAAATGCAATTCTTTGCATTTTGTAATAAAAGTACGAATTTAAATACATTTTTTATACATTACTAGCTACTGATGTTTTTATAATTTGGATTTTGTGTTTGACATAAAATACAATTGCATTTTTAATTCGTAATTAAATGCTTGAGGAACAGCCAAATGTAATTGATAATTTGCAATTAAAGCCTTTGAGTGTATTTGTATTTTGTAATTAATATTTGGAACTAAAGTATTGTGGCCATCTCTCTAAAGGTACGAGGCCGTGGACTTTTCTTCTTTCTTCAGCAAAATCGAGGTTGTATTTTACCGAGCCCCGCCCAGGACCAGAACGAAGAACGGGTCACTGCTCTACCCTTTCAAGGCGCAAGTCTGGGCCCTCACGGGGATCCTCCTGGCATTGGTCCTCCCAATCCTCTACGTGGGGGAAAAGCGCCAATTAGGATCCTCCAATTTTTCCGAAATCAGCCAATCAGGATCCCCCACTTTGTCAAGGTCCTGGTGGCTCATTTACGCCAGCCTTCTGGAGCAAAGCCATCCAGTAAAGCTTGGGGGCGTGTCCAAATCCATGTTGGTCCTCCTCCTCATTCTCTCCCTCGTAATGGGGACGGCGTACAAATGCAATCTGGTCTCCTTCCTCACCATTCCCGCCATGGAGGACGCCCCCAAGACCTTCTCGAACTTGGCTTTAAACCATCGAGATTACCAAGTCCAGTTCACAACGGTGAAGGGGGCGGCACTTTTGTACTTCCAAACGACCAATACCACCATCTTCTCTTCCATCTGGAAGAGGATGAATGTCACGGACACGGCCCTGGACTGCCTCCAGCCCGTCCTGGAGTCCCCTAAAACAGTCTGCGTGGGCTGGCGACATGCTTGTGATGACATAATCTCCAGAAATCTCACCCACCAACGCTCCCAGGATGTCCTTTTGGCCTCCAAGGACGAGGCCAAAGCCCTCAACTTCTACGTGGTGCTCGGCTTTCCCAGGAACTACAAATATTTCGGGGAATTTAATACAATTTTTGGGTTACTGAGGGACACTGGCCATCCCTGGAAGTGGTGGAGAGAGTATCAGGGGCGGCTGGTGAGGGAAGGGATTGCCTGGACAAAAGATAATGGAGAATTTAAGGGTAGGCCATCTCCAGAAGGAAATCAGGAATTAATACTGTTCGACCTCCAGAATTTGGGGGTGGCCCTCCGGATGCTCCTCGGAGGCTGTTTCATGGGCTCTTGTGCGTTAGTAATAGAAATTCTGGGACATCTACTGGTGCAACAGGCGAGTCGGGTGATAATGCTTGTAGTGGAAAGAACCCTCAATGCACATTTCTCCGGTTATTAAATACTATATTTATTGAGAGGTGTGGATATTGCTTTTAAGGGATTTGGAAGCCCTTTTAAGGGTTCTGGAAGAACTATCCAGTAGCAATATAATTACACAGACTGGTGCTTCTACATTTAATCCAATTGTATCATGCATCTGCGTATTGTTTTTTATATTAAAATTAGGGGAGAATTTTTTTTTTTAAATAATAAAGTCCTCAGTCACTAAAATGAGCTTCCTCATCCGGACTGAGACATCCTTTGGATCGGCGTTGTTCCATTTCCGCCTCAGCTCCCATTACGGAAGTCCACCGGGGTTGTCCCACAACCTTCACATCCGGCACGTACTCTTCGGGGGCTTCCGTGGAAGCCTCCGTGGGATTTTTGGCACCTCCGGAAGAACTCAGGCCAAAGGAGTGGAAGGGGAAGTAGCCCAAATAGGGTGAGATGGCTGCTGGAGGAGCTCCAGCGTTTGTCCCGGCTGGAATGCTATTGCATGGACTGGGGGAGTTCAGGGCTAGTGTGGAGGCGAGGCATCTGTAATGTACGTATGTGTGTACATAATGTACAATTAGTTTATTAAATTATTATTATGTATAATTATTTTTAAAATGTATTTTTTGGGTGCGATATAATAGTATGAGTTCAAACAAATGTAATTAAACACTGATAATGAAATGTGGCCGATCTTATTGTAGTTTCTTATGCTGGAATTACTCACCTCACTTGCTGATCAACCTGCGCCTTCTCCAGCCGCTTGTCCTTTGCCCTTCGGTTTTGGAACCAAATCTTGATCTATAGTTATTGTTTTAAATATCATCAATGATGATAACACAAAGATCATCATCAATGGTAATCCGATTTGGTCCTGACGTGCAGAAGTACACAATTTCCAGGTAATAATTAATACAGTATTTGGGCACACACCTGAGTTTCTGACAAAGATAATCTCTGGGCCAACTCGCAACGTCGCGATCTGGAAATATACTCCGCCCTCTGATATTCCATTTCCAATGACAAGGTTTGCTCATTGCTGAAAGTTGTCCTCTGACGCCGGACTCGACCATCCCTCCTTCGTCTTCGGATTACTGGGGAATTGATACACATATTTTATACATACATACATTAGATACATGTAGACACATTATATGTATCTACATACGTACATATAAATTCACAAATACTGTTTCAAGAGGATTACAAATCACATTTACTTTTATATCATTGAATCCCTACCAAAAATGATGTGGTTTTACGTGATATATTTTGAATGGAAAAATACATCCATGTTAAATTTGTTTTAAATGACGGAAAATTAGGTGAAAAAATTAGGGAATTACTTATTAAGTAGTACTTAATGAGCACATAACACAGGGGGTGGAAATAATGGGTGTGATTTATTTGGACCCTCCTCACGTCATTTGTAGTTATACATATAGTTAATGTATACATGCATAAGTGTGTAATACATATGTACCCTACCGTAGAATAAATTTAAATGTCATGGAATCATTAGTATTTTCATATGAAATGGAGTATTACTAGAGATGACAAGCTTATTGTAAATTGAGGACTTTTGTATTCAGCATTTACACCCTTCAGTGCCTTCTGATCCTATTGGGGAGTTGGGGTGTCTTTACCTGCACTTCACACGCATATGTCCACCGTGTTTTGGGAGTTAGAAAATAAATTAATCAGGCGGAAATTTTCGTCTGCATTATGCAAATACATATATGAGAGTCTAGATTTTAGCCCTATACTTGTTACACTTAACGGAGAGGGTACACTTCCGAACCAGCTCGAATATTCTGCTTTCATTTCTTTCTCATTCTTTACCCATTTCACTGTATCTCTTTCTCTCTATTTTTCTTTTCCCATTTCTTTTTCTCTCTTAATTCTTTCTTTAATTGTCTCTTTCTTTTTAATTTCCCATTTCTTGCTCTTTAGAGTTATTTTCCGAATTCTCTTTCTCCCTCTCATTCTTATTATTTTCCCATTTCTCTCTCCTTTTTATAATTTTTCTATTTCTTACTGTTTCCCCCTTTCTCTCTTTATTTTCCCTTTTCTCTCTCTTTATGTTCCCATTTCTTTTTCAATCTTGCTCTTGCTCTCTATTACTATTTTCCAATTTCTCTTTCTCCCTCTCCCTCTCATTCTTATTATTTTCACATCTTCTCTCTTTATTATTTTCCCGTTTCTCTCTCTTTCTCCTACTCGCCTATTTTCCCTTTGATGTCTCCTTTCTCTCATTCGTTTTTCCATTGTCTGTGATTCTCTCTCTCTCTCCTTGTCTTTCTCTTCCTCCCACATTTTCCTCTTTTGTATCTCTTTTTTCCCAGTGTTATGTTTGTCTCCCCTTTCTGTCTCTTTCCTTCTGTCTCCGAATCTACTTCATTCTATCCCCTGGTTTGCTCTCAGTTATTGATAATGCAATCACAATCCTTTTCTAAAGTCTCCCTCTACCTACGCATTTTCCTCCCTATGTCCCTCTGTCCCTCCCCCTCGAGAGGGAAAGGTCTATTGTTGAGGAATCATGGTATCATCATCATCATACTCAAATTATTCGGAGGATTCCTAATGTAGTACTACCCACTTTTCTCTCCTCTTTTTTCATCATAATGCACACAAATGCTCCCCATTGACAAAAATACATTGTATACTCAATATACACTACAAAACAGTATGTTTCCCTACACGTTCATGGTAAAATCTGAGGAAACGTAATCGCATCAAACTTCCGTTTTGAGTCCATCCATTGAGAAAAACCACACCGTCGCTCACAGATGACTGTGCAAATTGTGGGGGAATAAATAGATCATCTCCAATAAATTTCCCAATGAATATTTTACACATACACAAACAATCATATGATTTTGAACGTAATATAGCCCAATAATTCCCTGTTTTCCTGTTGAAACCATGCGACCGTGAAAACTGGGAACTTTTCCCATTTTACGTATTTAACTGTATTTATAAGATACATATTTATTTATAAATATAAAAAGTTTTCCTCCTCACTGAAAATTTGGTAAATAAGCCTTACGTTTACATTACTTGCTTTCTCCCTATCTTTGAGCTGGTTTGGTAGTTCAACAATCCATAAAGTCTCCATTGTAAACCAGATCTTCCTTGGAATTGTTCGGGTGTGAAATCAAAGGCATACTTACAAGCTACTATGTGCAGTCGTAATTTTGTTTATTCAAAAAAACGTATGTGTATACATATAATGTATATCTATAATTTATATGTATGTATGTACAATGGCTTTTATTGCGTCCTAAAAACTCAAAGACGAGAAGCTGGAAACAGATTTTCGGGAACCGAAAGTTTCATAACGTTTATTTTCTGAATTGTAAATTCTACCTTTGTAATTTGTAATAAAGTGATATTAAATTAGAATTACTTTTGCCAAAACAGTTCTCCACGTTAAGAGCTTGTAGAGTTGATATTTAAGAGAAAAATACTACAACGTTAATTACTAACTAAAGTTTACAATTAGTTGTGTTAGATTAGATTTTTTTGCCGTTCGAACTACTGAAAGATAATGTAAAAATTAATAGTTTTGAAGGGGATTTCCCTAATGGAAAATTGCTTAATGGAAAAAGTATGCTTTCCCCCGAAAAAAGGAGAAAGTAATGGGTATTATTGGTCATTGGTCAAGATTGCTAAATGATTTGCTGGAAAGGATTTTTTTTTTTAGAAAAACAGTTTGTGCTGTTTAATACAAATAATCTCTAAAACACGCAAGAGTCTCTCTACTGACGCAATTTGACAAAGTCGTGAGAAAAACTTGCCCTTTCTTTGTCGAACAGATGGAGAATCTGTGTCCATGTTAAAAAAAATAGAGATGAGTAAATTATGGACCAAAAAAACTTTCTCTTCCGTGCCAACCAAATCCCCGTTAGGTTCCTAATAGTTCAGTGAAAAGGGGTGGAGACTTCTCTGGGTTCTTATGAGAAGTTTGCGTGATTACATCAAGGAGATAATGGGAAATTGGGGAGGAAACACAAAAATATCTGAGTCTCACACAAGAGCGTTTTCCATTTGTATTTGTGGGGTTGCTGTAATGGATATTTTTTTGCTGGGACAGTTCAACCCTTCTATAATAGATGTTTACCTTCAGACTATAATATTACGCGTAATTACTACTGACTATGACCCTTTACTGTAATGAATTGGCTATATGTGTGTTTTTATATTTTCATTAGAAGTGTTCCACCTCCGCCCACATTTCCACAGTCCTGCATGTAGAACACAATATCTGGTCACACCCTGCAAGGGAACTGCCGTGGAGGAGTTTGTGTCGTGATTTTGTGTCTATTTATTACCAAAAACTTGCCTCACACTCTCTTAATATACCTATATTAATTTGTCTTCCTTCGCTGCCCCAATAATGCTGACGAAATACCAAACAAAGGAATCTTGTCAAATTAAAAGAGATTACACATTAGCCATGCAAAAGGTCCAAGCAAAATACGACAGCGAAGACAATTTCCGAAACAGTGACACGGAGACAGATCAAGGAGACGCATGCAAAGGTTGAAGAGAGAAAAAAGGGAAACCACATAAGTGAGAGCGCAAAGAAAGAGAGAAACTTAGAAATTAGAGAACCAAAAGAAAAAAGACAGAAGAAACGTACACAAGAAAATAAAGGGAGAAGAAAGGAACGAACAAGAAAATAGAGAATTGAGAGGGAAAAAGGGAGGGAAGAGAAAAATAAGAAAATAGAGAATTGAGAGGGAAAAAGGGAGGAAAGAGAAAAATAAGAAAATAAAGAATTCAGAGGGAAAAAGGGAGGAAAGAGAAAAATAAGAAAATAAAGAGAGCAAAAAGTAGGAAAAAAGAGAAAGAAGGGAGAAAAGAGGGAGAAAAAGGAAGGAGAGGGAGAAAAAAGAAAATAGAGGAGAAAAGAGAGATAAAAAGGAAGGAAAGAGAGAAAGAAGCCAGAAAAGAGAGATAAAAAGGAAGGAAAGAGAGATAGAAGCCAGAAAAGAGAGATAAAAAGGAAGGAAAGAGAGAAAGAAGAAAAAAAGAGAGAACGAAGGAACAAAAGGAAGACAGAAAGCAGGAACAAAAGAGAGAAAAAGAAAGGAAAGCGAGAAATAATATGAGGAATTACAGAAAGACGCAAATTAGAATGGCAAAAATCCACAAATGGAAACGAGCAGGAAGTAAAACTTTGGATGGGAAAATACGGGAAAGACCGTTAAAAGAGAGACAAAAGCGAAAAACACCGAGACAAAAGTGAATGCAGTGGAAAAATAAGTAATTGAAAATTGAAATAAGGAATAACGATAAAAATAACGACATGAAAAATGAGACCATGCCTTGGTTCACAGTGAGAGAGAGAGAGAAACAAAATGTAACTGAAAAATTACATCCACAGGTATATATATTTGTATGTAACATATTATATTGAAGGATCTAGCAACAACAATATTGCTCCTTATATTTACCTTGTCGTTGAAATCCACGGTTAAAAAATGTTAAAAAACGTATGTAATACACATATCATGTGTGCATCTACTATGTATACCATTGTTTCCAATGTTAAGACTCACACGTGTGCAATTCCCCCACGAAACCACATGCTGCTCCAGTAATGTCAATAATATTTCATCCCAACAACAATTACAATACTTTTTAAAAAGGATGCACAACCTCATCCATATCTATCCCAGTGGACGATTAATAATTACTCCTAATGGTCTCTAATTGGGGGAGGAAGCACCCACTCTTTCCACCCTCGTCATGGAGAGGCACCTCACCCTATAGTACAACTCACCCCATAAGCCTCTGATGATCTCATTCTCATTGAGACTAATTTGTTTCCACCCTCTCCATTCCTACCCTCAAGAACCGTGAATGAAACCATCCCTTTTTTCTCTCCCTTTGCATCACGCTGGATACAGGAAGTGCCCCTTCAAGGGCACCTCGCACGCAATCACCACTCGCTCCCCCAAAGGATGCTCCATTTGTACACACTCAAATGTGTTTACAAGTATCATAATAAATAAAGCCTAAATAATATTGACATGGCCCTCACGACCAACAGAAAAAAGGGATGAGAGGAAGCACGCGTGGTTTATGGGTGTCAAAAATAATACGGGTGTGCACTATTTCTATACGGTAAGGTCCAAAGGGTATTATTTGTACACTTTTTATGGGCTAAAATACCATTACTTTTATTCCAAGGGACCTTTGACGCATCCTTATACAGTCCTGTATTATACATAATTATGTTTAAACCTGGATATAATACATATGCCGATACTTTTTAAATGGAAAATGCGCAACATGTGCGTGCTCAAGGGGTGCTGGAGCCCCACAAAATGCCTCACGTTACCCCAAATAACTGGTTTATATGTGTTTATACCAAAGAATATCAGCTGATCATGGACATATCGAACTGTATAGGGAGTTACATGGGAGGGAGGATAATCAATTTCATTGATGGTGTTATAATTACACCCAACACTTTTCAAGTGTCCTATCGCCCAAGTGTTAAGCCGGGTTGGATCTCATGTCAAAAATTAATCACACTTTTTTTTTGGACGGGGTCCTCTCTAGTCTTTCCAACGGTAATAACAATAATTATTAGCTTCGATTGCCATTTCACACGGATACCTTTTTTGAGCCGTTCGGTACGTATTTGTCATGGTTCCTTGCATTTTGGGAGGAAGATGCCACCAGGCAGCCAGGCAATTACACATGTTGCTCTTTTTTCAGAGCATGTGCTCCTACTTTTGCTGTAGAACCATACCCAAACCATTGTGATCTTCCCTGTTCTCACTTTGGAATTGTTTTTATGATCATTGGAATTAGTCATTTAGATGATTTGGGTGATAACAATTGCCATTACGCAAATACATTGACTGGGTTTCGTACTAATTATAAGTGTTATTGCTGGGAATACCGTACCGTGTTTCTATCTGCTTCTGCCTATTGCAAAAAACTGGAATAAAAATTACTTGTGGATGGTAAGCAGCATTTTCAAGGACAATTATTTCTATAATGGCAGAAAAAGCGAGAAATTAATTCGAAATAATTAATACCCACTTAATTTACAAAAATTTCCGAAAAATGGTCCTCCGGAATTTAATTTTTAGAAGGCAAATAGCAGAAATTTAGAAGGGCAATAATAGAAATGTAGAAGGGCAATAATAGAAATTTAGAAGGGCAATAATAGACATTTAGAAGGACAATACATAATAGAAATTTAGAAGGGAAATAATGGAGACTTAGAAGTAAATAATAGAAATTTAGAAGTAAATAATAGAAATTTAGCAGGTAAATAAATAATAGAAATTTAGAAGATAAATAATACTTGTAAGAGTAAATTCAAGTTATTTTAAGGGGAAAAACTTGTTTAAAGGAAAAAAATTAAACTCACGAAAGCCATTCAAAGCCGGGGGAATGGCCAACTCCGAGGAACAATGATGGGTGAGTTGTTGTATGAAGCTCCATTGGAGATGAGCCAATGGTGATGACCAGAATTGTGTTGCCAACGATCCACAAACACCCCCCGAAACCCCTCCTTGACCCCTGGCCAAATTCTGGAGGATACTAGCGGGGTTGAGCTGACCTCCGCAGATCTCCAGGTGGGTTGCGGAAGAATAGGCAGCGGAAGGCGCTGGACAAGTCCCGGGGATACGCATGGACCGAGATGGACGAGATGGACTGGTCCCTTCACTGTCACCGTCAGCCGTACCGGATTCTTCACCATTGTTGTTTTTGGAGTAATCACACGGTGAATGGAGTGAATTGACAGAAATTGCCTCTGGTGAAATCCCAGCTTTATTGTCACCATCCACCGCGTTTTCGTAGATTCTGGCGAAGAAATCTCGGGGATTTGACGGGGTTTTGCCAACAAATGGGGACACGGTGGTTCTTTCGGGGTCCTCGGGTAGCTTCAAAAGGGCCATGACCTTTTTTTCCGTTCAAAAGCGTGTTTTTAGTCTACTTTAAATTAAATTTAAATATTTCCAAGGTATTCAATAATATGACCAGGAAATTAGTTTGGACTTTGACCGGAAAATTAGTTTAGATTTTGACCGGGAAAGTAGACTTTCACGCAAATTAATTAATAGTTTAGGCACAAAATTTACGACATTCACCGCAATTAATTATGGACTTCAATTATTTGTTTGACTTTAATTGTATCAATAATAATTGTATCAATTGAAAGATGAAAATGAGAAGAAAAGTAATTATATTTTTCGTGTTTGGCTATACAGCCTGAAAAATACTGGGGAAAGTTGAGCCTCGAAGTCCCAGAAATGAATGATGAGAAATAAAGGTGAGCAGAGCACTCAAATAGGTCCAAGTGGGACTTTCAAGTCTACCGAAACCCGCTTTTAATAATAGGAAGGAGTCCCACAATATTTGCGTGCCTACTAATATGCTTTCCCCAAAAAATGAAGAAGTATTGGTATAAACCCTGTACATATGTACATAGCAAGTTTTTGAACACCACCCGGCATCCTTCCGAAGATGTGGAGGGTGCTTCCAGGTACTTGATGTGCTGCAGAGCTTTTTTTTGGGGGGCCTGTAAACATTAGGGTGTTGGATGGAAAAAGTTTTTCCCGAATAATAAAGGTGTTGTATATGGTGAAGGGAAAAGCCTGGGACAGTGACACATGTTCTTCCCATTCATGTATTGCTCATCCGATTCCACTTCCTCATTTGGGATGTCTCTTATTCTTCCTCCCCTTTTTGAATGGTATAGTCATATGATGTGGGAGAGGAGCTTTTCATTCCCCTTAATATGATTATAATAGGGATTTCAGACAATTTCCAGTGGGGGAACTTAAACAATATTTTTCCGATAGAATTAACATCCACGTATAATTGTACTACTACACAGATATGGTACATAATACCATGTCTGAGGGAAGAAAACCGGGCTAATCGTGTCTGATTATTGTTTGAGGTATTCACGTATGTACGTATATACATATGATGCACTATTGTGATTCATAACAAAATAACAATCACAACATCAAAAAAACTGAATGTAGCATGGATTCCTGGCATCTTGAATGATCCATTTCAGTTTTGAGGAAACTGATTGAAGAAGCTTAATAAATGCTCATAATTCACATCCTGTGAGCTAAAGAGTAATATAAGTATTTATAAATAAATGGATCATGTAGAGTACATATTATTTCTCTGTACTTGTTAATTTGGGATAGAAAAATGGGTAAATGCGTCCAATCCAACCATATACAGATAGCACAAGAGATTTACGTCAGATCAAATTGATGTGTATTTACATTTGATATCTTAACAAAATTACAGCCTATAACGGTATAGATATAATAAGGAATAGACAATCTAATAAATAAATAATAGGTAATAAAGCAATCTATAGATAAGCGTAATTGTTGTACAATGCTAACTGGAAATGCAAAGAAATTTTGTCGAAATCCCTTGGACTCCTGTACCGTTCGATCCTATTTACCCTTCTATCCCAAGTTTTGAGCACTTTTGAAAAATAGAATATAGGCCCCTTAAATGATCTGAGCATGAGGCCTTTGTAATTTGTGCATGTTAATGATTTGGAGAAATTTGTCAACAGGGAGGCACATGAGGTAAAAATTTTAAACGGGGATTAACATGGGGAAAACAACGAAAAGAGTGACCGGGGTAAGTGAAGATATGGATAATGGATAAGAGAGCAGCGCGACGCGCGCCCATCCGTGGCCGCTCTTGCTGTTAAAATCTCTCTTTCAATAATTATTATCGTTATTTAATTAATTTTTACCTTAAATGCATCTATGCATCATTATAATATTATAATAAATTAATACTTATCAGTATACATATAAATAGTAGGTAATATGTTCACTAGCTTTAATATTATTCATATAAACGTAATATGCATAATACCAATGTGTATAATTAAATAATAACAACTATATTATAATATTATACATATTATTTATTTTATTATTATTTAATTTATTATTAACTTTATACGTATTTTATATTTCGTATGTTTGTATAAAAATAATCTATATAGGTACATACATACATATAAATAATAGTAATTATTTTTATTGCATGCCTTTTCTTCAACTTTAGGGTACATTTTAAGCGGCCACGGCCAGGTTAGGCCCAAGCATTTGAGCATTTTAATTCATTGGGAAATAGGAAGCACCTGCGATAAAGTATAAATTGTTATATTTTTAAGAAATACGAAGTAACCCGTTTTTCTCTTGTACGTATAGGTTCAATAATTGCTGGCCTCATCAATAAAAGTTAGACATATCATAATTGCCAAAATTTGAAGGTTCTAGCATTCTAGCTTTCGCTTTGGATAGTCTGAAGTTAATGGCCCTACTATTAGTGCTAAAGAACACTGATCCTTCAAGCTCGTATTAAATTTGTACGATCCAGAGTCCGATACGAACGGAGAAGAACATACGGATAAAATAATTATTTTTCAAAAATGGAGCGTCATTAAAGGTGAAATCGGACGAAAATTGGGAGAAGTAAATACAACAGAGCCATTATTCTCCTATAAACGCAAAACGCAAACGCAAGGCATCCGGAGTGAGCACTGAACACGTGACCACAGAAGTAGTGCCAGTGCCAGGAAGGTGAACAAATTTCTCGGATGCAAACGATTTGCGAGTTAAATGTTACTCATGTATGTGCATACAGTTGTCATGCTTACAGTTTCTACCATTTACAAATAAAATCCGTACATAGAGTCAAACTTGACCTGTAAATGAAGGTTGTTTAAGGGTAAAATGAGTAATTCGTTGGTGTTGAAATATTGCAGGCGGTCAGATTTAACGAAGATACTGGACTACAAGAAAATGGGGACTTTCGGGAAAGGCGGAATTCATAGATCTCACTCTGCCAGCAGAACGGATGACTATGTCCTGCAAACCATCTGGGAATTCTTCCCCTTCGTCTTCCGAATCAACGACAATCTCAGTCCGAACAAGTCCACCCTCACCATTCTGGAGAAGGTGTGTCGGGAGCGTGGCTGGAAGGAGTACGGCGAGGGAGACTCCAAGATCTGCGGGGGAAATGTGCTGGGTTGGAATCTCTGGTGGCGCTCCGTCGTCATGATGAATACGCAGACGCGCTCATTGTACTCCTGGCAGTACACCAATCACATTCCAAAGGCCATTAATTTCTGCAATAAAGAATACTTGGCTAGGTACCCGTGCAATTTCATCCTAATTAAATTCCTACATAATTAAACACCGTTTGTGTGCAATTAAACACCTTTTGTGTGCAAAAAATCCTTTTTGTGCAGCTACATCAAAATTATGGAAGACCACTTTGGGGACATTTTTAATTTTTGCCCCAAGACTTTCACGTTGCCCAAAGAGCTGGAAGAATTGGAGAATGAGCACCACGCGAGATCAAACATGGACTTGGTGGACAAGGTCATGAACCAAGCCCGGAATCTAATTCGATGTGGCCAGGGCGACAATTTGGAGAATGGCACCAGATCTGAGACGGCAGAATTGAACTTACAAAGACAAGATCCGGAGAAAAGTCCGGAAAAAAACTATAATGCCGTCTGGATCTGCAAGCCCGTGGGAAAAAGCCAGGGAAAGGGCATTGTGATCATAGACAACCTCACGAACTTACCCGATCACCCCGTGACCGTTGTCCAGGAATACATTTCTAAGCCATTGCTCATTTGCGGCTACAAATTCGACCTCCGCCTGTATGTGACCATCGTATCCGTGAATCCCTTGACGATCTACGCCTACCGGGAAGGTCTTACCCGCTTCGCCACGGAGCCGTACGACCTCAGCGATCTGGAGAAAAGTTTTTCTCACTTGACAAATGCGTCCTTAAACAAATTGAGTCCGGGATATGGCGTGGACAAGGAGGGGGTGGGTCAGGGGTGTAAATGGACACTGAGCAAATTGAGGCAATACTTCCGGGAAACGGGAAGACCTGATTGGTTCCTGTGGCAGAAGATCATGTCCATCATTGTGCTCACGATTTTAGGGGAAACCATCCAACAAGTGGGCTTCTTTTCCAGTAGAAATAATTTCGAATTTTTGGGCTACGACATTTTAATCGACCGGAACATGAGGGCTTGGCTCTTGGAAACGAATATCAGTCCCGGTTTGGGGGGAGATTGTGATGTGGATGAAGCCGTCAAAGTTCCGATGCTCCATGAACTCTTTGACCTCTTGGGGTTACCGGATGCCCGGCCCTTCGTGGGAACCATCCCGAGTGTCACCCAGAAAAGTACGAAATCCGATGATGTATTACCCACAACTGTCCCCAAAGACATTAATGGCCAAAATGGTACACTGACACCTGATCAGTCACCGGATTCGCAAAGCACATCCAGCCCCGAAAGTTCTGAAACGGGAGAAGGCGCGAAGACAAACGAGAATCCATTGAAAATCTGGGATAAAAATATCGACCCCGAATCCGAAGTTCAACAAACATCCAGTGAATTTTTGGAGGATGCCCTGGAGAAATCCAAGGATAGGCAACTAATGAAATTAAATGGTAAAGTCAAGCTAGCAGGATCTGGAAGAATTAGCAGCAGCTTGCAAAAAAGGTTGCTGGACGTCACGGCCATTTATGGTACCAGGGTCAAAAAGGCGCCGAAGCTTATGGTTAAAGCAGAGGGAGAGAAACCGCTCTCTCCGAAGGCGCTCATAACCGAATTCTCGGACATCACTGACTTTCAATCACCGGAGGTGATGGCCAAACTTAATTTTTTGGCTGCCACGGACTGGCAGGGAGCGTGTTTGGATGGAAGTACAGGAGGAACTGTTGGTCCAGCCAATTCCACAATTCCTCATCGTCCAGGCGTTGGTTTGAAGAAGAGGAGTTGGCAAGAGCCTCCAGCGCGACATGGGAATTGGATTCGTATCTTTCCCTTTGATATGCTTAGCTATCAAATGACAAGGGGACAACTTAGCCTGGATATGAAAGTTTTGGTTTGTCAAATGGAAAAGTTCTTGCAACTGGCAGAGACCCTGTGCCTTAATAATCCACACAAATCGGATGAATTTTATGGCCGAAGGGTGAGAGAGGAGCTCGTATGGAATAAGCTGTTGTGGCATCCGCCGGCGCACTCTTGAAATTCAGCGTGTATTTATCTTATAAAATTACGTACGATGCACTTAATATAAAAATGTTACGGAAATCATTAAGCATCTCAATGATAATAGTAAGTACACTGAGCATCTTTTTCTAGTGGCATTAAAATACTGATTAGTGATTTAGTTTAGAAATCACCTAAAATAGGTAAATGTAAATAGGTGTATGTACTTTTAATAGTTACATTTAAATAAATGCGTATAATAAAATGTAGACGAATGGTTTTTCAAAAATGAACAATTGGTTTATATTGTAATTTGTCATCGTACATAATTGATTTCAGACGTTCGATGGCAAGTTCACGAATCACGATTATTACAGAAACGACAGGGCATAAAGTGTACCGCAAAGTCACATACAGAACATTAACCAACATGCTAAGTATGTGACATTTGTGTTTATATGTATACATATACACATATATAACTGCTACATCTACTGATAATCATTATCATCAAAAATATTCATAAACCGAGATCAAGAAACGTCAACAAAAGATCAATCTTTCCAAAAGAAAACTTAATCAAACGAAAACGAGCCATTACATGCACATACATAGTTTTTGGACGATCTCAGGATCTCACGTAATGCGAAGACATCTTTGATTACCTACTAGTTACCTACTAGATTACCTCTGTATTATGTACCTACTACCTACATTTAGTTTATTTTTGACAACATTCAAATTGCCCAAAAGTCTTCTTCTGCCATAAACTCATACGTGTCACCTTCAGCATGGCTAATTTCGGGAAACGAAATTTCGTTATCTGAACTCAAAGAGTTTTTGTCATGGCTGAGCGGAACACCCATTTTCTTTTCCTTACTACGTTGTGGTTCGTTTATGGAAATAGATTTGAAAGGCACTACAGTTTGAGAAACTTCTGGTGAGGGTACTTTGTACTGGGTTAAAGCACCGCTACTACTTGCCGTAGCGGATATTGCACGAGCATTGTCTGCAATTTGTTGATCATTTGCTATTGCACGTTCATCTCGCTGAGACTGAAACGGCAAATCGCCAGGAAATTCTTGGCTTTTTTGAACACCGTCAGACAAAGCTGATTGCGATTTCCTAGACGAAGGGTCGGTGGCTCTTTCCCGTTCCTGATTCGATTTGTCGTCGGCGTTTGCTTCAGCAAATTTTGATGCCGACGACGCAGAGTTGACATTGTCAACGGCTTCTACGCTCGAGTTTTTGTTATTCCCAAAAGGTGTTGGTTCCTCAACATCCTGAACTTCTTTCATAGTTTTGTCGTCATTTTCCATTGCTTGAGCTTGCATTCCAGCTAAAAGAAACGGTGGGATAAAATCTTCATTCGATTCAATAGGGTTTCTGGCATTTCTGCTATCTTCCACATTCTTTTTCTTTTCAAGGTTCTTCGTATTTGGAGCAGGTTGCTGACTCTGTTCAGATTCAGATTTGCTGGGAACGGAAGAAGTAGCCTTGTCAGTTTCAGGTAATTTGCTCTTACATTCCTGTCGACGCGTAGGAATTAATGGTGACGATGACTCGCTGAACTCATCCCCACTCGGATTTAATTTTACAACGTTAGGAAACAAAGAGTCCACCAGGAGTTGGGTGCAACCGGAAGACTCAGGAATTTTCAGACTAGATGTGAACATATCCTCATCTTCATTGAGCAAAAACGACTTCAATGCAGGTTCAAAACTTCCACTTTGTGTGGTAAATCCTGGGGTGTAAATCGGGACTGCCAAAGGAGTAGGAGGTGCTTTGAAGGAATGCTTGCCCAGATTGGACGGCATTTTGGGAACGGCTGGAGGGACAACAGGTCTACCCGAGGTGGGTGAAATCGGAGGAGAAGCACTCCCTAAGTTACTGTAATGACGTTTCGCCGCACTCTTCCGACTGAAAACTTCTTTCAGGCTAGTACTCATTACATCTGCCTTTTTTTCGATTTCCGCGAATCGTAATTTAGACTCTGCTAGAAATGTTTCTAAGCTTGTGTCCCGCAGAAACGGACTGTCGATATTAGCTTTTCGTGAAGAAAACGGTTCTCCGTAAGTAGGGGATTGTGGCGCATGAGGATCTTTCACACGTCGCTTAAGATTCTCGATTTCTTCATACTGCTTTTCAACTGTGTACTGTAGGAGTGCGAGTCTATCATTCTCTCCAGCAGCCCTTCTAGTAGGCTGCTCGTACATGTAATAATTCTGATTTTCGTCATCGGTACTGCTACTATTTTTGTTTGGAGCCTTCTCAGAAGTGCGATGTTTCTTCTGTATTACGTTATGAAGACGAGCATTTTCACTTTGCAACCTAAGCAAAAGATTTACGTATGCATAGGAATTAAAACTTAAACTCGTGCAACCCATTCACAGTCTGAGGAAGAAGTGTTTGCTAAAACCAAAAACTGGTAGCCTCTTATTTTGGTAAATAATAAATAATTCTACATAGTTGCATCAAATACCTTTTCAAAGCTGACTCCAATTGAATATTTTTCAGTAATGTATTTCTTTCATCAGACGAAATATCCGTCGAATCACTTTTGACCGATACATCACCCAGTTTCCTGTCCTCGGGTGATGGATTACTTGGTGTTTGATTCTGCCAAAAAAGAACAAAGTCATTCAATGTTAGGACATGTCAATTGACAATATTTTTATTATATTTTAACTGCTAGAATATATAGACTACACACTGCAAAGATTCTAATCGCTAATCACATATATAGCTTACTTACCTGTGCCTTCAGTAAAGCTTCCTTTAATTTCACTTTTTTCTCCTTGACATGCTCCATGAGCCGTACCAAATCCTGTCTTTGCGAAAACAGCTCCTTCTCTTTTCGTGCTTTTTCCATATTCCAAGTCTCTTTCTCCCGATCCAAAAGACTCTTCATATGTGCCACTCTATCGTCGTAGTTTCTTAGAAGCTCTTTTTCCTTAGCGAGAAATTGGAACTTCAACTGAGTTTCTACTTCATCCCTAATTTTTGCACTCTCTTCTTCTTTAAATCTGAAAAAAGTCATTCAAGAATTTGAGTAATAACGTACTTACTTGTTACTGAGAATAGGTGGTGTACACTTAAATCATAAATTATGGGACTAACCAATTTTGATAAAATTGATTTCTTCTGAAAATCAATGATTTTGATTACCTTTGCATTGCAATTTTTATTTGAGCTTCCTTATCCCTTTCCAAAGTCATCTGCATATGAAAGATTTTGTCGTCCACGCCTTCAAGTCGAGAAGAAGCTAGGTTATCGGACATTTTTTCAGCAAATTCAAAATCAATAGATTTCAACTTTTTGGCAGTAGCGGACAGTGGCGAAATCCCTTGTTCATGAACTTTGCTGAGGAAAGGATACGTGTCACTGTCACGGCAAGGACGATCCTTTTCATTTTCTGTTCCCTGTAAGGTTAAGTCGAGGATACATTCCAACAACGATACATGATGATTTTCTGAATATTCCTTCAAAATCCTCCTACTTGCAGGAGAGCTCCTAGGAATGGATATTTCCATAAGAGTGTTTTCTGCCTCGTAATTTGACAATTTTCCAAATGCATCTGTAAAAATCACGCACATAAGTTTGCGAATTTGATGGCACAAATGCACATACATACATACATATAACATAACTTTCAGATGAGAAATAAAAATCTTAATTTTTCTGAATGCACTTAATGAATAATTGTTGTACTGGTCATCTATCTAATTAGCGTTTTCACTTATGTACGACATATATCATAAAGATTTGGACATTTGAAGCAAATAGAGAGTAATCAAAGACGAAATTAAAATTCTATTTCAGCATGAAAGCAGAATTTACGTACTTCTTGCCGGCTTGCTGTCAGAGTTGCCGGTTTCGGTGGCAAACACAGAAAAGGTAAAAAGCATATTGTGGCAACAAAGGAAATCCTCCAAGAGTTTGGCAATCGCTGGACTGAAATTAGTGTCACATCCAGAAGAAACGACTTGCGGGTAGGAGCCTTTCAAAATCTCTATCAGGCGTTGACGTAAGAGTGACAAAACTTCGCGTAAGATTCCCCGCTCAGCCAAACTAAAATTAAATTACAGTGTGCGTTTACTAAACACTTGCTTCACAATATCTGACACACACATTGTAGCACAGGAACAACATATTCTTTACAAATACCACATAAAATCAATAAAATGTTCTAAATATTTTACCACTGATACAAATTCTCCATGAACTCATCATCAGGCACGGCCACAGGAGATGACGGTGTTTTTTGGGAAGAGTGAGCGCCTTCTTTGGTGTCACCCCCACCTTTTTTAGATTTTCCATTCGTCTCATGCAAAAGAAAATTCCTCACAATCTCTTCCAAAGCTTTCTCTAACTCATCCATTCTGTTAATTATTTCTTCACCGATATTCCTTTAGACCATTGTATTTGACTAGCATTGACAACAGCAAAACGAAACGCACTTCATGATATTTCTGTACTATGTTCCAATTCTGGAATCAAACGGAGACCCAATCTAAACCCCGAAAATATTAACTCAATCGACATAGTTCCTCATTCTTTTTCAAATCTGCACGGGCTTGACACCCCACGGAGACGTGTCCTTTCCGTTTTCACGAGGTTTTTAAATGGCATTTGTCTCTATCCGCTTTACATCATGATTTCCAAAAGCCAGAGCCGACAACATGCAACGCTTGACGCTTGCACACCTACAACAAAATTACCAAAAAAGTCATCATTAATAACGATTCATTATCTATACACTAACAGTAAAAAATATTGTACTATACTAAAACGTGGTATCATCACTTACCAGTAAAATGACACCCACAATTATGTACAAAATTAAAATCAATACTTACAATTATTCAAATCAAATTTCGATGTAACCAGGAAGCACATTCAAATTGATCAAACAACGAGCGTGAAATGCACCAACGAATTGTTTGAAATTCACCTGGGATAACCCGAAATGAAACTATTTCTCACATTTCCCTTGATTTGAGATTTATTTATTTTAGTGCAGAACTGCAAAATGTTAGCAACGCCCGTTAATAATACTAATCGATTCTTTAATTGAACTGCTATGTCAATCCCCAAGCTAATAAGTTGTATGGACAAAAACATGTAGGTATTTCAGTGAGCACAGTTTGAATTTAAACAAAGTTATAGTCTTGATTCTTGATAGACATCTAATCTAAACTTACTAAAAATATACCTACTACTACTAACCTACTCCTACTACTTTCGGAAGTCTTTTTCCTCGTTTAGCTTTTCCATGTATAAATTCACAACACCGAACACTCGGATCACTAAAACCAAAATAAAACTGAATTAACGTGGAATTGAAATGTGACGAACAATAAGAAAGAAGTGAAATGAAAATGCTTCATGCTAAATACATTAATATACATATTCACGCAGTCCACTCGAATTTGCCACCATTAGGCATGTGATGATCCAAGGCTGTGGTCTTTGTATTTCTGTGGTCCTCGTCCATTCCAGCTGAAATATACCTACATATCGATGATGAAGGACAATTTGATCATCTCCAAGCGCTCCTAATACATAAACTGACCATCTACATTTCCCGCGAGTGCATAAAATGACCATTTAACTCCAGAAAGCGACACATTGGCGTGACTAGACTCCGCCAAATTTGAAGCAGGCGTCTCTCCGTATTTCCCGTTTTCTCGCCCACGCGGCCGACGCCCACGCGGTGATGGCGTTCAATTTGCTTTTCGCAGTAGC
>JAQGBT010001752.1:0-29021 GCA_034698585.1 Disparrhopalites patrizii | reverse complement strand
AAATAGAGACAGAAAGGGAAAAACAAAGAAAGAGAAATAGAGACAGAAAGGGAAAAACAAAGAAAGAGAAATAGAGATAGAAAGGGAAAAACAAAGAAAGAGAAAAAGAAATAGAGAAAGAGAGGGAGAAAGGGCGACATAAGGAGAGAGAAAGGGCGAGAGTGCACACCTTTCCGTCTCGACAAGTGTCAACGCTATTTTTTATGACGACATTAGTACTCCCCATGATAAGACATGGTGCAGTAATCCAGTTAAAGACGAGAGAGCACCTGTAGCCAGTCACTGTGGGATGAATAGGAACGAATAAATAAATATAAAACTTATAATCAGGTGCTACAGTCGTGGAAAGATGTACTGGTAGTAATATTTATGATTGTGTTTTTATTTCGCAGTAAAATTTTAGAAAAAGACAAGAACAACACTAACGACAACAAGGGGTCCAAAGTGTCATTGGATCCCTATAGGATTCTACCAAATACCCTATAATTATATATAGGATCCCATATGCATGTATTCTACATCGTATCTCCCTCTCCGTGAGCATACACTCTCATAGTTTTGCATAAAAAACCCGGCCAAGAAAAATAAGTTGAAATGGAGCTGAGACGCTTTCTTTATGGCCACAATGGAATGCCGGGAGCACTGGTACGTCATATTACAGATACTAACAACTAAACTAGCTGGCCTCTCCATCCACTAGACACGGAGGACATTGTCGAAAAGGAGAGAAAGGGGTGAAGAGGGAAGGGACAGAGACAAAAGGACGGGGAAACAAAACAGGAATCTATTTGACAGGGAACAAGCGCCTCTCATTGTGTAAATAGACCAAAGTATCTCAGAGAAGTTGTTGCTGTAAATCTGTAGGTATTACAGTAGTAGAAAGAGTTTTTAGGGGGTGGAATTGTAGCAAGGGGACAGAAGGGTTGAAATCAAACCACGACCATTAATGCACTACTTGTGCTTGACTTCTGACGTTTTTCTTTTTGGTAGTAAAAAAAAAACAGCTGGACGGATCAACGAAGCAAAACGATTTTCTATTCCAATTTTTTTTCTAACCCTTTCCTCTTATTTGAAAATCTTCGAAGGAACGGTAGTATTTCAATCAGTGGAAGGTGGCCGGGTTGAAATAAGGATTTTTTTGCAAATAGCTACATTTGTCAATATACATGCACTATTTATTCGAAGAGAAATACAAGTGTTTTTGAAGTAAATTCAAGAATTTTTGAAAAAAGAAATATTTTTTAGAAAAAATCCCTACCAATTTATAATTGCACCATATGCAACCACGGCACTTTTCTCATCATTGTAAAAGACTAATGTAATTATTCCCCCCCAAAATAATGATTTCCTTCTCAACTGGTGACTAAGTACCTTTGGAAGGAAATACGTCTATAGATTCTTCTCACATTAAATTGCAAAGGCAAAAATTCACTCCTTTCACTAATCACTTACCATGAAAATGTGTATTCTCATTATTGCTAAAAAAAAAATGGGTAGAGAAACTGAATTAAACCTCAGTCTTTTAGATGTTCAACCATGTGTACTGCCATTAAATTGACTGGCAAAGGACGTCATTTTAATAATAAAGTGCGGTTTCGCAAATTTTTGTCATCTTAACCTACCTGTATGAATACTTATGTATGTATACCGACCCAGCCCCTGTGGAGGAAGGGACAAATTTGAACAAATAAGTACATAAAAGACAGCCAAAAGTCACTCAGCCCTTGCAAGTGGTAAAGAAACAATTTAACTCATGAGACTCTTTTTTTTTTCAGCAAGAGCAGGGGAAGGAGTTTGTACTGCGACAAAGGGAGAAAAGACCCTGAACACATGAAGATTTTTTTTTTCAGAAAAAAAAAACGTAACAATACGTAGCCAATAATAAAATATCCTCCAATTCATTGTTGCACACGCTCCCCAAACTCTCATTGTATTATTATACACATGCTACGTAGATGTATTCAACGCCAAATCTTCGTCGTATTACAAGGGGGGATAAATAATAGCTTGACACACGTATCCCACCCAAACCGTACATTCTTTACATAATCATTCCCCGGTGAATCATTTCAATTATTTAGTAAGAAAAAAAAATGTACTTGGGCATGTAATTTCAATATACAAGTACAAAAGAGACTTTCTTGGGGACATATGCATGACATATATGTACGTGTGTATATATGTATGGAAAATCTTTGAAATGCTTAAATTGTTTTTTTTTTCTACACGGAAGAGTTCCTCCTCGCTGTGGCACATGTACGCTGTCACGGTAGAAATTATAACAATAACATAGTAGGCAGTGGAACACGGCCATTCACTCTCTCCCTCGCATTGTTCCGAAATGTAACACCAATCAATCAAAGCAAAATAAAAAAAATACCAACTCATTCCCTCACAGGTGTACTTCCACCTTTGCATGTAAATATACATTTCTTTGGATTTTTTTTTCGCAACATTTCTTTTTAGGAATCTTGATTCTATAGTGGATCTTGAAAACACCCTAGATATATCCTACTGAAAACTACCCTTCCATCTTTTGAAAATGGCTGCCCTCTTCGACCTTTCGTCATTACCCGGGTTTACCACGGTATTTCCATTTCTAAATGCACGAGCCACATCAGCGTATCCTTGCTAAAAGATTCAAAATATCCTTTACCTTCTTTAAGAGTGAGCAGATGTGTCACAAAGGGCAATACAATATTTCGGCAGATCACTAATACTTTTATCCCTTTATTATAGGTAATAGTAGAGGTCGTTTTTTGAAGAATGTATACCCCATCGGTCATTTGCCATTGTCGAAAGGGAGAAATTAGGGGAGCGAAAGAGGACACAAAGACGTGCGGCAAGTGGTTCAAAATAAGTGAAAAACCGGTCAATTGACAGCTCACCAGAGGGGTAAGGATCATTATTTTTAAATATTTCTTCTATAACATGAACATACATATATGTAACGTATAATATACACAGATTCCTACTGATTTTTTGTGTGGAATTCAGTACAATGCTATAGTGGAATAACTTTGTACATCTATATACAGAAAAAAATCCAACGTTTGCCATTTAAGGTAATTTCCCTCTCTCGAATATCCTATTACGTGGCAGTAACAATGGGGTAAAATGTGCGTATGTAAGTGTACGGTGCGTTGTCACTGTTGAGCGTGTGCGGACTGTTGGGCTTCTCTTGAGAATTCTTTCTTCTTTTGAGGGTTGATGATTCTATTGAAAAAAAAACATGTGAATGTTCCTTTTGCATGGCTCCCCTTCAAATCGGCGGATGTTTTCTTTCCTCTTTTGGCGAGTTTTTGCCAAAACCTTTTTTTTCTCTCTCTTTCTAAGTGTTTGTACGTGTAATCCGAGGTTCTCAGGGGCATTTTATGTACCTAAAAGACTTTTCCTTTGTTTCCATATACACGCATTTTAGAGCCTATTCTGTCCATTCTTCACTTATGTCTCCTTATTAACCAGTTTATGACGTCAGATAAGCTGACTTTTTTTGTATGAAGTACAAAACAACACAGTTTGCTCCGATTCACCGACAGTGCAAGATCCCAGTCACGGGAAAACAATGTCCATTTGCTTTTCTAGTAAAACTGTCCAAACCGTTGCAATCTGAAAATGATTCATATTTGGTTTTCAAAACCATTATGCAATTTTATCCGTTTTTCCATATTTTTTAAAATCAGAACCATGGGGAATAACTCATCTGGAGCGGTAGTTTTGGGTTGGATTTTAGTAAAAAAAAAAAACATTTATATAGTAGTCTAATTTATACCCTTTCCATGCTTTCTCCCATATCGTCATATTCAATAAGAATTTCGACCAATAATGCCCAGACAAGGGCTCTTATGAGGGAAAGCAGCATTGACAGTCAAAGATAAATGATGGGAGTACATTTGTTTAATGGCCAAAATAAAACTCCCTTGTGGATTTGAGAGTCTCAATAATAGTAAATAATTATTATAAACAAGTTCAAGAAATGCTCGGGACAGTGATTTTCACATGCACTAAAAATGTCCCTACTAATCCAGAATCAATTTGACTTGAGCTGTCAGTATGAATTTAATAGGCTGTAATAATGATTTTACTAATTGGTCCAGTAATACTTCACATTATGTATCTCCTGCGATTTCTCTCTTCTTGTTGGGGTGAAGTGCGGATCTCTAACATTTTATTAAAGTAAACACTACTTAAGGACTTGGCAGTTCCTATCACTTTGACTTTTACGGGAATTTATGAACTTTTATTTATATTTGTAATATACTTTAAAGTAAGAAGTATATTTGTAATATACTTCTAAGATTAGTATAGTACATACATAATGTTCCTATGTACCTAAATTAAATTCCTCAAGTATTTTCGCCATTGAAAATACACATTTCGCCGTTACTTAAGAGCATTTCTAATGTTTATGTTCTTGTAGATTCTGATAATGGCTTTCTATTACTGACCCAATGCGTGCGAACGTCTTGGCCCGGACTTTTCCACATGTGCATTCCCCCATTTAATTACAGACCATTGGATTTTATTTATAAGTTGTAGATAATTTGTTTATTCACATTTCACATACATTTAACGGGTTCATTTGTCAGGGTGCAGAGCCATTCTATGGGCTATAGTATTCCTATTTGTAATTCCTATTTGTAATTCCTATTTGTAATTCTTTGACTATTCCAGCCAGTAACCAGTTTGATCAATTGATTTTATAATCCCACTGCATTCCATACGCTCCTGTTTTTATTTCATTTGTCTATTTTTTTCTCGCTCCCTCTCTCTTTCTTTCTTTCTTTGGTCCTGTATTGTAGCACTCACTCACCACTTTGCTCTCCAGGAATGCGACCTATATATTTTTCAATCATGACCCCTCTCCTCATGCATTTTCAGGCCTCTCCTACTGTGATTTTATGTTTTACTCGGCATATACACACGCCGACATAGGAGGATAGTATTTGCTGGATAAACTTATACCCGAATGGATTGGAACAGTGAGAGAGTAAGAGAGAGAAGTGGAATGGAATAAAGTAGTCGGTTGGTAAGTTATTCGATGATAATGAAGTGCAACTCGTAAGCTCCAGCATGATCACATTCACATTATTATTCAAACTAAAACCGTCTGTTCACATACCGGCAAAAGACTGATTTTTTTTTTGTTTAAGACAGAAGACTTGAACGCCGTTAGAAAAATTCACCCCCTTGTCATTTGACTCCCAGTAATTTCTCCCAAGGAATTCCAACGCGGTCATGGAGAAGACAATGAATGACTTAATTTCTCTCTAATGACAAGCAAGCCCTTTTTGTCTCCGTCCTAATGAATTGGCACACTCCGTAAACAATGACCAATTCAAGTCAATAAGTGTCAAAATTCACAATGGAAGAGGGTGCCGACAATGAGATGGAGATTGCCAAGATGTGCCTCATACGTAAGATATTTTTTTTTAAATGCTTCAACCATACTCCTTCCAATACATTTGTAATGAATGAAATTCCAAGGAGGAGCCCATAAAAATTGGAATTCATTTTTATCCATCTAAAATAGTAGTGGGACACATGTCCGGGAAGAGTTACTAACATGATCGCATATGCGGCACATTTTCATCTTGAACAAGATGTCCCCAAAGTCGGTTTCTCTTTTAGCAGCATCCTGAGATTTATTTGTAAGAACGGATGTTTGTCTAACGGCGGTTACTTCAATTCCCACAGAGAAAAAGAGACTCACCAGAAGTCCTACCGCCGATTGTGTGTACACATTTTCAAGAGGTATACACACAAGGGTGAGTGTGTATTTTGTACCCCACTAAATGGGAACCAAAAGGTGTGAGTTAAAATATCTTGTAATACAATATCTCCTATTTTTTTCTTTCTCTCTGTTTCTTTCTTTAGTTTAAAAATGAAGTGGTTTTTTAAGGAAAGAAAGACAGAGAGAGAGCCAGGCAGAAAAAGAGTAACAAGAAAAGGTCACAGACCACTAAAGAGAATGACTTGGACCTACTCCCACTAAATGTAATTCCCTTTTCTCCCCTTGCAGTTGAAGACCCGGTGTTTGGGACACAAATTTCCTCCATAACCATGACACTTAATGGCCTTTAAAAAATACGATCGACGAAGAACAAACTGTGGAGGGAAGTTCATTAGAGGGGAGCAACTGTTTTTTTTTTCGTTTAAAAAACAAGAATATATATATGCACATGAACTGCATCTTAGGACCACATAAAAAGAAGTCTCCCGTGCACTGCATTGACAAGGCCTCGAAAATACAGATCCACATAAATCTCCTAGTTTGCTCCAGCTGATTGTCATGCCGTGAAAAAGCGGGTACTTTATTCCGTCCAGTAAATCATTATAAAGTCATTTTTACTATCAATCCTTGATTTACCTCCTTTTTTAGGCCATCTACAACTTCTAAAAAATTTCTTTTTTTAGTACTTTCTACCTTCATGAAGGCATACGAACCCCAAATTGAGGGACCATCCATATGTGGGTGAATTGTAGGTTGTAGGAAGAAATATTAACTGTAGGCCCAATAAATGTTATCTTTAGTTTAAAAAAATGTGAAATCAACGAGAATTATTGGAGTGACTTAAAAGTTACTCACTTGATTTTTTTTATTCCCATTTAAAGCTTCACCCATTCTTTAATTCCCTAGTATATAACGAGATCCTCTTGCCAAGAATATTAGGCACACTCTGTCTTTTCCTGAAAGAGAGGATGAATTTGGATATCTACACATAGAGGAATGTACATGAGGCTCTCTGGTAATTTATTTAAGCGTTCACACTCATTGTTTAAATAGCTGATAATTAAGTGTAACAAGCTGAATTGCTTTTGAAGAGAATCACTGATTTTTTCTCCACTCTCCCTCCTTTCCCCTTCATCCTTCTCTCTCCCTATTATTACACATACGTTCCATGTAAATCTAATGGGTCTCACTTCATCCCCTTGTCCCTCTGCGAAAGTGTGAGGGAAGCACTTGGAAAGTTTACATCTCCTTTTTTTTTAATGAACGTAACACTTGAACTCATTTGATTTTAAAAATGAGCCAGACACTCACACACACTCTTTTCTATGTCTTCATAACATCATTTTTGACACCAAGTACCTGCCTACGAACAAATCCCCTTTGGACTATGCATATTGTCCCGTCTTTTCAAGTGGGGGGAAGAGGGGGTGGGGTGGGAAACAATGATTATTACGCCCTTTTCATTCCTTCCTATACCTATATAACACACAATTGCTCCTTGGTGCATTTTTTTCTCTCTTCCTCCAATTTTTCATTCCATCATCATCATTATCATTTCTCTAACTATGAACAAAATTCACATTAACCCCTTATCCATTTGCTCTCTCTCTCGGGCACCCTACTCTTATTTATGTTTCTCACTCTTTCTCCATGTCTCTCTATTTTTTTCTTTCTCCATTCCTTGCTACTTTACTCTTTCTCCATTTCTCTCTGTTTTCCTCTTTTCCCATTTCTCTGTTTTTCTCGTTCTTCATTTCTCTCTGTTTTCCTCTTTTCCCATTTCTCTGTTTTTCTCGTTCTTCATTTCTCTCTGTTTTACTCTATTTTTCTGTTTCTTCACGCCTCTCTATTTTTCTCTTTTCCCATTTCTATATTTTTTTCGTTCTTCATTTCTCTGTCTCGTGGTTCATTTCTCTCTATTTTATCTATTTTTCTCTTTTCCCATTTCTCTGTCTCGTTCTTCATTTTTCTCTTTATCCTCCCTATTTTTCTCTTTATCCTCTCTATTTTTCTCTTTTCCCATTTCTCTATTTTTCTCTTTATCTTCTCTATTTTTCTCTTTTCTCATTTCTCTATTTTTCTCTTTTCTCATTTCTCTATTTTTCTCGTTCTTCATTTCTCTCTATTTTTCTATTTATCCACTCCTCTCTATTTTTCTATTTCTCCACTCCTCTCTATTTTTATCTTTTTCCATTTCTCTGTTTTTCTCGTTCTTCTTTTCTAAGCTCTATTTCCCTATATTCTCCTTTCTCTCCTTTTCTCTCCCTTTCTGTCAGCTTCTTCTGTGTCTTCTTCCTCTATTTGATGTTCGCTCTTTCTTGTTTAATTTTACTCTCGTTTTACCTCTCTCTCTCTCTCTCTCTCTCTCTCTCTCTCTTTGACTGTGTATAAAAGAGCTCATTGACCCAGAAAACCGGCGGGGATTCCTTCTACTACGCTTTTATTGTAGATAGAGACACAAGAGTCGTCGGAGATACCATGGAACTCTCGGGAGTTGTGGGAGGAAGTATGGTGAAAATCCTTTAATAGTAATTATCTCCATTAGTGCACTTGGTATGTTTTTCTGCCTCTCATTCTATCCTTCATCCCTGCCTCTCTCCCTCTCTCGCTTTTCTGACACTCACCCTCCTCCACTACTTGATCTCTCCTTATGCTCCAGATGACCTCTTGTCGCTCTGAGTCCTGTAAAGACAGCGACATGAGAGATACTGAATGTATGTGCTGGTTGGAGTGTCTTCATTCGCTCCTGTCAAATACGAGGAGTCGTTCAAATTCAAGTGTGGAGTAGTAAATACTACGACGAAATTGTTATTGTGCATATATGTATGTTTGAGTATATATGGCATATATACACCATGAGATGGAATTGGTTTAATACTAATTATTTTTCCGTCCCCTTCTCATAACAAGGTCTCGTCTTGTATTTATTCCCTTTTTTTTTGTGTCTCCGCTACTATCACATCCAGTCACACGCATTGTCACGATGAAGGGAAATGAATGAGAATTGCTCCTATTAATAATAATGTCAATTTGATTGAAGCTCGTGGCATGAATTTCATCCTCATTATCAATAAAAGCCCCTTCCTTTGAGTCGGTGGAGAGATTCATTACCTCCGCGGCACTTGTGTTTCTTGATATCTGGACATTTACATAGACTACATACATTTACATATGGAACATCCCTCTTCATTTTTAATATCATCCTCCGTTGCTCCAGTAATTAATGTTACTCCTCCACTAAATGAATTAAGAGGCGGGGCCAGGCTTCGGAGGGGGAAAAAGCGCTCTGAAATTAAAGTTTAGTGCAAGATGAATTATAATCCTTTACTTCACACTACAACATATAAACACACACCATTTACAAGTGTTACAAGTCCGAGAAATCCCTTCCTTTCCGTTCACAAATAAAGACGGAAAAAAATAATTTCACATGAAATATCCAGGCCTTTCAAAAAAATACATATGTATATACACGTATGTAAATATGTACTGTAATGTGCAGATTTCCTCCCAAAAAATGGCCAGGACAATTAAGATGCTTAAGGGATGGAAATAAACCTTTAAATCTATCTCTCTGTTCCCCTAAAAAAAAATGAAGGTCAACGAAATTCCCAGAACTGTGGGATGAAGTTTGAAAAGTCCTGAAAATCATGGTTGAATACCAAAAAAAATCACAAGGAAGGGAGAGATAGAAAAAAATTACTGTATAAGGATCATGATGCTTACACATGACAAAGTCCTCTGATACTCTCTCATGCCCTACACAAGTACGTATGGACGTGGAAGAACTATACACGGACAATTCAGACTTTACTACTACGATGGTATTCTTTTTTTTTTTTTTTAATTTCAAACCACAACTCACATGCAGTGTTATTTACTCTTTTGTGAGGGAGGACTACGAAAAAAGTATCAGAGAAAGAGAGAGAGAGAGAGAAATTAAAAGAAAATATATAGGAGACCAAATACATAGTATTAGGATGCATCTCCTACTACTAAATACTCAAATGCGTAATAATGTACAAATCCAGGAAAGGCCTGACAGCAAAGAGATGCTGCTGTTGCTGCAGTGCTCTTTCCACAGAAAACAAGAGCAAGTTTTGGTCGTGAAATAATGGTGGTTTCCCACGGTGCATCTTTCTCTTCTCTCTCTCTCTCTCTCTCTCTCTATGTTTCTCTCTCTTTCACTCCCTCTTCAGCATTACGATTGTAAGTACATGTATATATGTGCATGATGAGATTATATTTTTAAAACTCCACAACTACTGTTACATGTGCCCTGTCTTGAAAAATCTCCGTCTCTCCTTGTCTCTCCTCATCCCTTTTTCAACTGATGTGTGTATATACACACAACAAGAATACAAGTGATCCTCTTCTCATCCACCTCCTCCTCCTTCTCCTCCTCATCCTCCTCCTGCTAAAGAATTAATACGATGGGAACTGTGTAGTATCTCTTCACCTACAACTTCACAAAGTCTCATGGAGACTTTTTTTTTTCTATTTTGTATCTTGTGATGAAGAAAAAAAAATGAATGCAAAAGGAATACGGATATAAGTATATACATATAAATAAAAAGATCCAGAGACAGCTTAGTATAAGCTACGGATCTTGCTAATGGATAAAACAAATGTATAGGGAAAAAGTAGAGAGTGGAAGAGACTGTTTAATTTCTTCCCTTTTCTTGTCCCAATTGGACCCTATGGTGGTTGATGAAAGCATATGTGCTGAAAGTGGCAGTGTTTGGCCAAGCTTACATGGGGAGTATATATTTATGTGTTGAAGGGCTTTATAAATAAGTTCTTTTTACACCTACCAGTAACGCTCACTTCTCTCTGTAGATGTTGGCACAACATGATGGAAGGCCGGAGAAGAAAGAATAAAACACGGGAGTATCATTGTCATGGAAAAAAAATATTTTTTTCCCCGTCATTTCATTTCTTTTGGAAAGAAAGGAGCATTCAGGGGGGAAAAAGATGATGTTAGAAAAGTTTTTGGCTCTTTTTTTTAGCTTCTCCATCTTCTTCTTCTGGATCTCCAAAAGGATGAAGAATAGATGCAAGTTGGAAAATAGTGGTGACAATTACATCGCAGCAGGTTGTCTCGTTCTCCCTCGAGGAAAAAAAGAGAGAAAAAGTCTCATAATAGTTATGACGGGAGAGAGAGAGAGATGATCGTGTGGATTTTGATTCCACTATGCCCCATTATAAAATCATCTCAGTTGTTCCTGGTACATGAGGGTGTTCATCTCATCTTATTTTTTGATAGCCATTACCACCACAACAAAGCAAAATGTATATATAGAGAGAGAAAAAAGATAAAAATTTTACGGAGGATCTTCAAAAAAAAAATGTTTTCTCCTATGACGTCTCCTCCACGATTTCCCTTTTTCTCTCTTTTCTATACGGGAGGAGAGATACTGGTAATATGGCCATATTGTCTTGTAAAATGTGGACACAATAGAAAATGATGGGGAAGAAAGGGTTAGCCTTCAACTTGTAATGACAGATGTTTTGCAAGCTCATCCTCCCTTGTATTTTCGAGGGGAAAGAGCGGGAAAAAGTTACGGAGGAGGTAATACATAGTGGTCCTGGTGTTTTATTATAGTGTATGACTCGTAGTCCCAAAAAAAGTCTTTATAAAGGAAAAGATGTCTAAATTTATATACGGAATTTTTATAAGAAAAACATCAAGTAGAATTCTGTACTAATAGATATTGCCAGGTGAATCTCGTATGAATGTATTTAGGATGTAATTATGTAATGTAATCAATAAAGGCTCCCCGTCCAGATCTTCTTCATTCTCCTTTGACTTTCTGTATCCGAATCCAAATTGACTCCCGTTCCTTTGCTGGAAAACTATAGAGAAAATAAAGGAGTTAGACAAAAAGGTTTTGAAAAAAAAGTCTCTCATTGAAGAAGTGCCGATGACTTTTTGGATGTTTGGTGAAGAGGAAAAAAAAGGATTTATTTATGTAAAAGTTACTACATAAACCCAAGGATTTTCTTTCTTATTTTGCAATGTAAAGTTGATAAAACTCCAGGGTTACCGGAGGAGAGGAATCAGTTGGGTAGAATTGGACCAACTTACTTTACATATATGGAGTACAGTGTTTTGGAAGAAAAGAACAATTTCAATAAAGAACTGTATCATCCTCTAAATCCATTTCAGTATAATGTTTAAAATATTTCAACAAAGCAAAAGTTGTTGTGGAGGGGAGAAATAAAGGAAAGAAAGGGAGTCTGTGCACATATGGAGGAAAGGATGAACAAGATTTTTTTTAGTGTGGCAACAGATGAGGAACAACAAGTTGATTATCTTGTACAGACATAAAATAGATTTCTTCCCGAGACCCTAATAAAAACCCAGTGGAACAATGTCTTGGACTTGATGATTAGCGGGTAAATATAAAAAGAAACAAGGGAGGGATTTTGAAAGGCTTTCCCTCCTGGTTTTTAGAGGCTTCCAAAATGCTTGGAGAGGATGGTTTTAGGATTCACGACGTGCCTCTCTCTCATCCCCTCTTTTCTTCATTGAGCCCCTTCTTTTATGTTTCAAACTTGATATGTGTGTCAAGCCTGAATTTGAATGGGAAATGTTTTTTTCCTTCCAGTATTTAAACCGTTTTATTTCATTCCTGTATACTATCTCACTTGCTTCCTTTCTCGCCATTACCCTTGCTTTTTCACTTGCTATCAGTTTTCTCCTCTCATCACCCGTTCATTTTTGGGGTGTCTCGTCCCTATTTCTCTTTCTAATATCTTTTTGGCTCTTTATCTCTCCTTGTTATTTTCTGACTCTCTTTCTTAACGATTCTCTCAATTAGTCCCGTGTCGTATTTTTTTCTGTCGATTTCCTATTTTTCTTCTCTCGCTTAACTTTTCTCCCGGTCTTTCTCTCTCGATTCGCTCGCTTTCTCGCTCGTCTGTGGCTGTCTCTATATATTGTCTCTCACTCTTAATTGCCATGGTCCCTCTCTCGATTGTTTCTGTCTCTCTCTCTTATGTTTCCTCTCTCTCTCTTATTTTCCCTCTCTCTCTCTCGATGGTTTCTGTCTCTCTCTCTTATTTTTCCTCTCTCTCTCTGGATGGTTTCTCTCTCTCTCTTATTTTTCCTCTCTCTCTCTCTGGATGGTTTCTCTCTCTCTCTTATTTTTCCTCTCTCTCTCTCTTATTTTTCCTCTCTCTCTCTCTTATTTTTCCTCTCTCTCTCTCTTATTTTTCCTCTCTCTCTCGATGGTTTCTGTCTCTCTCTCTTATTTTTCCTCTCTCTCTCGATGGTTTCTGTCTCTCTCTCTTATTTTTCCTCTCTCTCTTATTTTTCTTCTCTATTTTCTTATTTTTCATCTCTCTTTCTTATTTTTGCTTTCTCTCTCTCTTGTATTTTTCCTGTCTTTCTTGTTTTACGTTTCTCTCTCTCTCTTGTATTTTTTATTTCCCTTTCTCTCTTTTATTTGTCCTTCCTCTCTCTCTCTCTTTTATTTTTCCTCTTTCTTCCTTATTTGTATCTCTCTTTCCATTGTTCGTTTCTCTTTCTTTCTTCTTATTTTTATCCTATTTCTCTTTTTTCTCTTGACCCTCTTGCTTCCGTCCACGCTCTACCTCTTTCCTCTGTATGAGTACCTGCTCTATGTCTTTTTAAAACTGATTTCTCTCTCTGGTTCTATCTTTTTCTCTCTCCACTTTCATTATCTTCCCTCCCTGCCCATCTTTCTCCCTCCACGACATTTACTTTCTTTCAATCTCCCAAATTGAATCTCCCTCACCAGATTCCTTTGAGAGGACCTTCACAGCTTTTTCTAATCTGCCTCAGATGCTTCCTCTCCCCCTCGAACCAAGAAACACAGAAACCAAGAAACACTCCCCTCTTTGTTTTGTCCATTAAAAAAAAGTTGAAAAAGAAGGACGCTGAAGCCCATAATCCAGTAGTCATAAAATAGCGATGAAAAATACTTCATTTCCCTATCTTCCATCCCTGTGAACAACAGGAATCTCCCTATCTTTTTTCTCGGAACTACTACAACCCTCTCTCTCATTCCGCTCCTAATTTTCAACCCCCAAACATTTTCCCTAATATACAAGACGAAGGAATGAAAACAGTAGAAAAAAATGCAATCAAGACCCAGAGAGTTCATTCATTCTTTGCCAGCATTTGTTTTATTTCTTTGTTTCTTTTCCAAAAAAAAAAAGAACTCCATATGTTTTTCCATAAAATTCTTGGGAATTCTCCACTAAAAGCAATGGGTAATCCACTGCGAATACTTGAAAATATTTCCTTCTACGTTGCTAGATACTAACAATGGAAATATGAATAATGGTTGGTGGCTATGGGGGAAGGGCTGGTGAGGGCAGAGATAAAAATATGTGTAGTAATAGTGCATCTATTTAAAAAATCCTACGTACGAAGCAACTTACTGACTCCAAATGGAAGAAACACGAAATTTGGATGACCAAGATAAATGGGGAGCAGTTGACTTGAACCTGTCAGAGGGGGATGGATAAAACTCGAGATAAATTTCCCCTGCTATTAGCACGAGAGTTGATGGGATTTATAAAAGTGGGAATTAATTCCCTTCCCTTTTCTCTCTCTTTCTCTCTATATTTTTCTCTCCATTTCTCTCTTTCTCATTCTCTCTTTCTTTTTTCTCTCCATTTATCTCCCCATCTCCTTTCTCTCTCCTCCTCTCTTTCATTCATTCCCTCTCAAGCTCTTCGATGTGAAAGGGGGGAAATCTCCAACCACGCGAAAAATAATAAAGTGTCAGTGTCAAGGGATGAAAAAAAAAAAAGGCAGGCACATCTTTCATACGCACACTTTTTACGTTCTTCTTCAGCTCCATGTAATATGTAGTAGTCTCATTTGCTCACTGACATTATTCCTGTCTTCGTCTTTCTTCACAAATGTATGTAATATGTACGTTGTTATTGTATGAGATACTTGGCAAGGACCACGTGGCTGTAAAAAAAAATTTGTTCTCGCTCTCTCTCTCTCCCTCTCTTGTGCTAAAGAGGTGGTAGTCACAGTATTAGCTGTAGTAAACATTGAAAAGAACAAAGCAATTTATCTTGTGAAGATAAAATGAAGGTTTAGACAAATTCACGACGTTTAACCCACGCCCTTCTTTAGACTTTTAAAGAGGCTTTACAATCAGGAGGAAGACACCTTCTCACATTCTAACACATGGGATTTTGTGTAGTAAATATGTGCGGCAAACTGAATTTTTGCTTGCCTGTAATTCTTCAGCTACAGCATGATATATAAAAAAAATACACATATTTCAAACACACACACACTTTCGTCTCCTCCTCCTCCTCCTCCTCCTCCTCCTCCTCCTCATGTCTCTCTTCCATAAGGGGAAGAGTGTGGCAGTGGAGGGGATAGGAGAATGAAAATTAATAAAATTATTATATCACAAATTTAAATCATGCGATGATGTCTTCATCACTACATCTTCTCCCCTCTCGTTTGCGGTCTCCGTTCAACATTGATATATTGCTGTACTCCACTCTTATTGGATTTATTGGACTCAACTGGCCTCTCTCTCTCTCTCAGTCGTGTCTCTGTCCTTTCTATCTCTCCCAAAATGAAATAGAGCTTGATTCTTGAAATTACCCTACGACTACCACGTCCCTTTTAATAACATGAAGAGGCTTCTTGAGTCTTTCTCTGGTAATAAGAAAGCTGACAGAGGGAATGAATTGGAGCAATGCTCAACTCCAATGCTATACCCACCCGCTATTCCCACTGTGTGTATGGTGTGATGGATAAAGTCATGTACAAAAAAAAGCCCGTTTAATTTATGACTCTAAATACACTACGAAATATTTGGAGTGGTCAGAGGACGGAGAAAAAAATTGGACAAATAGATGTGTCTTCCGACAGTACAAATGTATGGAGACTCTGAAAGGGAAGAAAAAACCTTTTTTTTTTTGATAAACTCGTCAAGCTTCCCTCTGATGCTGTCAATAGTCACGAGCATTTATGGAGTCCTTTACAACCCTAATTACGTATTCAAGTTCATGCAATTCGTGCACAATCTCCTCCATGGGAAGGAGGCCTTATGGATACAAACAAAAAATCTCCTTGTGGGTATAAAGGGTATAAGAAGGATGAGGTGGGAGAGAATGAGTCGTGGTGGTATATTATATTCGTGAACTTGCAGTTGTACTGGGAGAATTCAATTTTCTTTTTTTCAAACACATGCTTCACTTTTTTCTTCTTCTTTCATTCCTTCCTCCTCGCACAGTATGCTTTTGTGTAGTCATGAATGGAGAATCACGCATTTTCTCAATGAACATCAGTAGCAACTATACTTTCTTTCGACTCTGCTCAGTTGCAGATTTAGCTCATTTCAGCACATTCTAATGTTCTGCCATGGTTTACCTTTTTTCCCCTTTTTTAGCGAATCTTCTCTCTCCTTTGCTAAATTGTCACCCTTTCTTCTTTTCTCTCTCTTTCTCCTTATCTCTCTCTTTCTCCTTTTCTCTCCCGTTTTCCTTTTCACCTTTTGTCGTTCCTGTTTTAATCTTTCCCTATTTTCTGTCTCTTTCTTTCCTTTGCTGCTTTCTTTATCTCTCTCTGTTTGTTTCCTTTGTTCTTTTCTCTTTCTATCTATTTGTTTCTTTTGTTTTACCTTCTTCTCTCCGTCTAAGTCTTCTTTGCTCTCTTCTTACACCTCTCTCTCTCTCTTGTCTCGCTTGCTCTCTTCTCACATTCTCTGCCTCTTGTCTCCTTTAGATCTGTTCTCGCATTTTCTCTCGCTTGTCTACTCTAAATCCCTTCGTGCATTCACTCTCTATTGTCTCGCTTGACCCCTTCTTACATTCTCTTTCATCTATTTGTCTCCTCTCAAAATCTCTCTCTCAATTTCAATATCTCTCTCTGACCCTGTTCCTTTTATGATTTGTAGCCATGCTCGCTCATTCTCCCATTATGTACTCTTCTTTGTCTCTCTCTTTCTCTCTCTTGTGGTTATTCTCTTTCTTTGTCTCTCTCTTTCTCTCTCTTGTGATTATTCTCTTTCTTTGTCTCTCTCTTTCTCTCTTGTGATTATTCTCTTTCTTTGTCTCTCTCTTTCTCTCTCTTGTGATTATTCTCTTTCTTTGTCTCTCTCTCTCATCCTCTCTCTTTGTCTCTGTTTTTTACTCTCTCTCTCTCTCTTTTTGTTTTACATTTACTTTTCTCTCTGTTTCTCCTTTTATTTCCCTCTCCGTTATTTTAACTATCCTTTCTTTTTATTTGTCTCCTTTGCCCTAGCATTCAACTATCTCCCTCTCTCTCTCTCTCTATCTGGTTCCAAAAAACGCTGAGGCTATACTTGAGGGTGAAATAGCTCATTTATAGATGTTACCCTATATTTATACATTTATGGAGATTAGCCTCAACTGAGAGTTGAATTCCTGTCAAATTACGTTACGAATTAGAAAACACGCGTGGGAAGATGTTTTTCAAGATTTTTGTTTTTGTTTGTGCTGCTTTTTTTACCCGAGCAAAATGGTATTATTTGACATGACAGTGACTAAAAAAATGTGCAGAATATAATGCAAAAGCAAAAAAATTCTATGAGAGCCTTCCGTGTGACCGTATTACGTTCACTTATGATTGGCGGATGGCCTCAAGGGGAATGTTCTGATTCCAACTTGTATTTGACCGTGCACGGCAGTAAACTGGAAGTTCAAGAGAAGCTATAAAACGAGTCGTGTGTACAAAGTTTAGCTTGGCAGAAAAAAAGTGACCGGAAATGGAAAATGTGTGTTCACATTACATAATTTCCTCCTTCTAATGGTCACTCTGGTAGGTTTTTTTCTCTTCCTCATACATCAACGAAATCAACCCAGGAATACGTCTTCAGAATATTAATTACACCTGAATTCACTTATTCCTCTATATCTCCAAGCAATCAATGAACCTGGACAAAATCACTTACTTACAACCAGCTGGGCCATGTGTTGAACGGGGCCGTCTTGTAATAAATAGATTTATAGAAATGAATAAGAATTATCCAGTGAAGGAAATCAAGGGAGAAGCTTTTTTTACATGTTCCTTTCTTCAACATTAATTCTTTATTCATAGGTATACCTGCATATACTTTAAATTGAAAGTCGTCCCTATGCCTCTATTTCCATAAAGAAGTCACGGCGGGGGAGTTTTGGAACAAAAACAAGTTATTTTATACGAAGAGTTATTAATATTAATATATTAATATAATATAAGGGTGCCACCGGGACTACGCTTGCCTGTATACATCAACCCAAAATAACTAAATCCTACCAGCAACATCTTGAGCTGGAAGGAACGAACCGGAAAATTCCACCCTGTCCTACTTTATCTCCAACAAAGAGGGGCCTGAGACAAAGAGGAGCAAAACAGTCTAGTTTTCATTCACAAGGCAAAAGTGTCCCCAGACAATTCAGATCATACACAAAACTTCATAACAGCAATCTGACCCGTCCAACTCGGCAGTCTACCTCCATTTCCTTCTCCAATTCACAAAAAGAGAAGATTGTAATGATGTAAATACATTCGTCAAAGGGGGAAAGGTCCATACAGCCAGCCAAGCTCGTATCAGCACATCTCCCACAAAGACTTTCTATTTTACTCGTATCCCGCCTGTGTACATAGTATTTTGAATCTGTTTGCACCAAAGAGCCTCACATGCAACAGGTTGGAAGTTGTGAAGGACCAAATAGATTAGAAGGACAAGAAACACGAAAAATACATGGATTTTCCCGTCCATCCACCGGCTGCTACCCTGATTAGGGATGATGATAATAATCCCAGTAGTAATGATGTATTCTACTCCTTTTCATTCACAATCTCTCTCCCTCTCTCTGTCTCTCTCAGCCCACTCTCTTGCCAAATCGCAAGATCTATACACCAAAGCCACGAAGAGTTGGAACACGCAAATTTGTGTATTTTCACACACCTGAAAAAAGGCTCAGCTTTCCCACACATACATAAACCAACAAGTGGTTGGAAAAAAAATTACATCCTGTGTCCATCACAAATCAAGGGGATGAATGGCAACAGTTTGGAAGGAGAGTTAATGAATGGAAAAAATGAACATTTGCGAAAAAAACAAATCCGAATATCTGTGCAAACATACTTTATACATACGTATGTGCATGCACATACATATGCAATTACATGTACACTTTATGGAGCTATGAGTGAAGCTCTAAAGAGAATCTATACGTTAGCACAATCTTACTGTGTGGTGTCATGTCCAATGAAAAATTTGTGGTGTGTAGAGGGCCATTAATAAAAAATAGGTATTTAAAATATAATTACTCCTTTTTTCCTCGGTTCTTCATTCATGTGAAGAAAACACATGGGGAAAGGAGGCTTACTGGTTACGTGTATAATGGGGTTCACCATGCATGTGTATATACCTTTACGTGTTCCTCCACAACAAAAGACAATGGTGTGAGACGGGACGTTGTAATTTTTTTTTTTTTTTGAGATCTTCAACAGAGATTTTTGATTTGACTAATAACTCCGTTGAAGAACGAAGAAGGGAAAAAAACATTTTATATGTACCTTTTTTACGCGCACGGAAGAAAGGCAAAGAGCGCTTGCAACCTGTTGCTTCTTGTTTTTTTTTAATATCTCCAGTTTATACAAGTAAAGTAGACTTTTTTAAGGGAAAAGCTTCGGTAAAGCTTCTTGACTTCCATATGGGAACAAGTTAATACTAGGAGCCTACCTTTCCCTTCCACTGGCCCTTCGTAGGAGTTAAATACACCTTCTAGTGGCAATAATGGACCAGGGATTTCTCCAAGGAAAAGCAAAGGCAGGTCATTTACTGGGTATTGGGAGAAATCTGGAGGAGAATTATGAATCTCTTACTGAAGAACATTTGGTTCATTGAAGACTTCTTATAATAGAAAAATCGACAAATAAAAAAAAACGAAACCAGTGTTTCAAGTCCTAGGTTTGGAACATTTTCCTCCATATTCTATTTGGGTTGATTTTCTTGTACAAAGCCAGAACGAGACCCTCTTTGATGGTGGGAGAAATGGGGCAATAGACACTGGAAATGGCGTTGATGTACTTGTACAGTCAAAAGGAGCCCTCCTTGATGTGGATCATGATCATTACACTCCCTTAATAACTACCAGACCCCTTGAAGAAGAGGGGGAAAAAAGTGGTTGAGAGGGTCCAGTCTCATGAAAACAAATTTGTATTTACTAGATCTCATGTACGAAAAAAGAAACTGTACAAGGGAATATGTATACACATTAAACGAATTGAAGACATACTGGAGGACAGACGAGGATTTGGAAGTACAACGATGGCTTTCCTTATGCCAGACATACAATATTCCTTTGTATGTATACCCACGAACATAAATGCACCAACGTTTCCCTCAGCACTTCTCATTCCCATAACATGAGGGTGATTTTTCTTTGGAAGAGAATTCAATCTGTACTTGAAAGTGCGGGGATCCCATAAATGATGCTTCTATACTTACTCCTACAACTACTACGACCACCTCTTCTTCTTCTTCTTCGTCTTGGTTCTCACGACCCTCATGTCTGGAGAAGAACCGGAGTAGCTTTCTTGAATGAGGAAACCCATTTTCAGATGAAAAGAAGGAGCAAGAGAGAGAGAGACTTTATTCCAACGGCGGTTTCCCTGACTTTTTCGAAAAATTTGATACTTTTAGGACCTTATTCCTTTCAGGGCACCATACACTCACTCTCTTTTTTTTTGTGGGAGCTGTACACATGATTTTTTTTTTGACTTCCACAGTCTACAAGAATTTAAAATAAAGGAGAAAACAAGGCTGACAAGGGAGTATAACAAGACTGGAATAAGTTACCGGTGATGGGATAGGAAGAGTATTTAAGAAGCTCCTCATCATTTAATGGAAGGTCCTGGGAAATGGGTTCTCAATCTTTTATGGAACATGATTACATGATTTTGATGTTGGGACTTGATTAAGACGGAGAAAAATTCAAGGGGGTGCTCATCGTGCCAATTAAGACAGGTTGCTCCAGCAGGAATTTCTCGTAGGAAGCTCCCAAAAAAAAATAAGATTTTTAGGTATCCGGGAAGGTTTTAGAACGATTTTCCGACCAACATTATTAACATTAACATTTTTATCTATTTTGATGAAGTTACCACGTAATTCTTGGGCATAGACCCAATGTATAGCTATTGTATCCATATTTTCTGTTCTTGGTGAATGTTTTAGTAAATGTTTATCTCTGTTGTAATGTCCCAAGATATAATTACAGTATGTGTGTTGTGTATTTTTGAACTTGACGATCGGGAAATCAGTAGGTTTTAATTGGATTGAGACGGGAACGTTTTTCTTTAGATCCACAGCAAAAGTGGCTTGGAATACGTACTTTATGCATTTTCCAACGTTGCAAAGTTCTAATGCTGTACCGCTAAACTCTTAATTAGCACCCTGTACATTCTTTCGGGGAATTATTTAGCATTCCTTTCTATTAATGATGATGTGTGTGGTAAAAAAAATCTAATGTGTAGCACGAGTTTGAAAAAAAATTGTGAAACTGGCTTCTTGGAAGGAAAAAAGTTCGCCGACAGTCTCACAGCGAGGGTCTACACGACGATTTTATTTGGAAGTCAAGATCAAAAATCCTGACGCTCTCAACGGTTTTTTAAAGGAAAGAGACATATCTGTACGTGATTATTTAATTATTTATGAAGAAATAGTCATCAATAACTTCGTATTTTGGCAAGTATCTCAACTTTTGTCACCTAAATCTGTTAAATACTCGAGCTTACGTCCATTTTTGACAGTTCTTTTCAAGGGTCGTAGCCGATGTAACCACAGGAGGTTGTTTTCTTACTCGTCCGCCATTAAACGCCTCTTTTCCACATAATTGCAACAAGTGAAAGAGGGGTTTTTTTAAGGGAATTACTCTCCTTTACTTCCCGCTAAAATAAGACTTGTTTATATGGCAGAATAATTGCAGATATTTATTGCTAAAGACTATAAACTTAAAAAAAATTCAGTTTATTTGCAAGCCCAAGCTAATTACGGGAAGGGAAAACTATAAATAATTCTAAGACCTTCTCCCAGCATGACAAGGTATGGCAGGATTATTTCATAATTTAGGGGTTATATTCCGTGCCACATACATTAAATTATTGTGGCAGAAAATACATAATTTGTACCAATAACCATAATCGTAATTTAAGTGTGACGTCATATGCTTTGAATACCGCTTGAAAAATGCCAACTGAAAAAAAGGGGGAATGAAACGGACTCCTACGAAAGGTTAAATGCTTGAGTTCATTGGGAATTATTCACCGCGGAGGGGTTTGATAACAATATGTACATGTGTGTTGGTAAACCACCCAATATTTTTCCCCCTTCCTTTTTAAGACTATTATAACATGTAATGGAAGAAATATAAGAGTTCCTTTTTGGTTTATTACATACATCTCAAGTCAGTCCTGAGTGAGAGAGAGGAGCTCCTTCCTTTTTCCTCTTCCTGCTGATATAATACGTTTAATTGAGTGTACATGCTCTCGTCCATCATTTCCCTCTTCCTTATTTTTCTTTCAAGCCCTAAGGTCTCTCTCTCTCTCTCTCTCCCTTTTTTCCATCATTTTCCCGTTTCATTCACTTCTGTACATTTCTTTGTATTTTTCATTCAGTCATCCTCTTTCTTGGCTTCCCACCTGCGCCTGTCCTGATTTCTTCCTCAATTTTCTGAGGGTTTCTTCTTATCAATAGGATGTATGCTTCTTCCCTCACCTTTCTATTTTTATTCTTATGGTACTCTTACAGCTGCTTTACGGTTGGTTATTTTCGCTTTCAGTCCCTCCGTAATGTCTCCTCTCCCTTCCTGGCTCTTTTCCTCTCTCTCTTTGTCTCGCCTTATCTATCTTTATTTATCTCTCTTTGTCTCACCTTATCTCTCTTTATCTATCTCTTTGTCTCACCTTATCTCTCTTTATCTCTCTCTTTGTCTCACCTTATCTCTCTTTGCCTCACCTTATCTCTTTTTATCTCTCTTTCTTTCCCGTTTTCTCTCTCTCTTTTTGTATCTTTCTCCCACCCTTTCTATATCCTCATCTCCCCGGATTATTCTCTATATTGCTGGTCTTTCTCTCCCCATTTCTCTCGCTGCTTTTTCTTTTGTCTCTCTTCATCATTATTATCTCTCACTTTTATCTTTGACAACTCTTTCTCGCTTTAGTCCCTCTCCTTTTTCTCCCTTTTATTTCCCTGCCTTGCGACGAACGACCTGTTGCGCAGCATCTTCCTGTGGGAATCCCTGAAAATCTAGAGAAGATATAGGAAACCCCAGAGAAATAATAGGAGTAAACAAAGGGCAAGGAGCATGACAGAAAGGAGAGTGATAGGACTCTCTCTTCCCCAGCTAATAAAACTTTTTCCAGGACAAACACAAGCCCTGAATATTGCTGTTTGAAAGTACTTCTGTAATCTTTTTCTTTTATTGTTACAAGGGCTGTCGATGGAAAATGTAATTCGTAGTGAAAATAATTACTTCTTTACAATCCCTAAAAATGAATAGTTTGGTGGTGATTATAATACCATGTGCACCAATTATCTGTACTAAAGAGGTTGATAATGCCGGTGATATCTCCCTTATACAAACTTCACTATTTCGCCCTCGCAACTTTAGACGCATCCCAGGTATTTAATAACCATATAATAACACACAAAGCTCTCTCTCTCCACATCTACAATCTATACGTTCTCTTTCCCGCTTCTCTACTGGGAATCACAAACAACGTTTAGGACCATATAACATTTAGGAGAATCAGGGGTAAAGATCGGAGGGAAAGAAATAAGTGTAGCATTTGCTACCATCCTATAATATTTCACGCTGTGTGTGTACACATTATTACACCTCAGTCGGAATAGGGAAATTCCATGTAATCATCATGCAAATAGTACTAACTTAGAATTACTTACAAACCACTACTTACATCTTCTCCCCACTTCCACGAAACATTTTAGGAAAGAATATATAAGGGCAAAATGAAACATTATATACCTGAAGGGGAGGAGGGGGAGAAAGCTGAAGGAGATGGCTTGCAGAGATGGATTTAATTCGAAATAAAATGGTTTCCATGTACTTCAACCTGCAGTTACGACGGGAGGGATAAGATCACTTACTGCACGGTCTGGGTAGTCACCAGAGATTTACGAAGAGAGAGAGAGAGAGAGAAATAGAGAGAGAGACAGAGAGAGAGACGGATCTTCTTACTGGAATTGAAAGAAAGATAACACAGATATTCCCCTAGTAGGAATGGATTGCAGTATATAACTTTGCAAAAAGACTGTCTAGAGAAAGAAATAAAGAGATTCTCCAATGAGAAGTGGAAAGGCTTGAAAGAGAGACAAAAGGAGAGAGAGGCAGAAGGGAGGAGATTGTCTTTGATAAAAGTCCTCAAAGCTAACATGTGCATACGATCAAGTTTGCATTTCTTCTGCCCTTTCCCTCTCTTCTGTTCCTGCTTCTCTTTTTTTTTCTAATAAAAAACCATAGAAAGTCCAAGAAATGTGAAAATCATGGATGAAGTTACACAATCAGACGACGTATATGATGTGCTCGAACAAAAGGAGAAGAAAAAGAGAGCCTGGAGCGGCACAACTTCTACACTGTTAATGACGAGGGAAGGCCACAATGTCTTAAAACGAATAAGACGGTAGCAAATAGTCGTAGATGCTGACCGGAAATGGCTGGGAAAAAATGATTTTTTTTCCACTCGCCGTGAACAGTAAACAGTCCACGTTTCTGTCTCTCCTCCGGCTTCTTCTCTCTCTCTCTCTCTCTCTCTCTCTGTGTCTCTCGCTTTTTTCTCTTTCTCTCTCCTTCTCACTCTTTCCCTCTCTTTCTCTCTTCTTCTCTCTCTATTTCTCTCTTTCTCTCTCCTTCTCTCTCCTTCTCTCTTTTTTGCTCTTTCTCTCTTTCTCTCCCCTTCTCGCGCTTTCCCTCTCTTTCTCTCTCTCTTACTCTTTACTCCTCTCTCTTTTCCGCTCCTTCTCTCTCCAGCTTCTGCTCTCTCTCTCTCCCCATTTCTCCCAATTACTCTATCCCCTGCACTTGTTCTATCTCTCACCGTCCACGCAATGAAGTATCTCCGCTCCTCCTTATTACCTGATAAAACATGCCTCTATCTAACTTTTAGGAGAAAAGCTGGCGAGATTTAATGTTCAAAGTATATCTACGCATATGTAGACGTACATACATACACATACAGAGTAAATGACATATACTCCGAAGGAGTGGGAAGACTTTGCAAAAGAAAATAAAGGTCTTTTTTAGGGAGTTTTTATCCTGACATTTTTACTTCCATGAAAAAAAAAACTGCTTCCACTTCCAAACTCTTGAATTCCTTGTCTCTCAAGCACACTTTCGTGTGCCTCAACTATATTTACACAAGTGCGTGTGTGTGTTTGTGTGTGCCTAAAAGGGAATTTTCTTTATATTCTACACTACTATACATTCACTACATGGGTAACATGTTGACTGATACGTCAAAAGACAAAAGACTGAGAAAAAGAGTCGGAATAGGGGGGGGGGAGAAGAAGTTAACAAAACTGCAAACAGGATAATAAACTCAAGTATGTTAAGGAGGACCCCAAAAAAAAATTTTTTTTTATTCCTAAACATGCAAACAAGATGAAATGGAGTTGGGGTGGAAGAACAAATTTTCACGTAAGAAGAACATACATATGTATACATTGATAATTAGGAGGGAGGATCTGGAGTCAAGTGCGAGGGCTACTACAAAGATGCGTGTATTCATTTGCATGGTATTTTATATGGAATATATTCTGCCCATTTCAAGGCATCTGCACATGGAACAGCATGAGAAGTTAGAATCGCGTAATCCCCTATAGCATGCACGGGGCCCTTTAACCCTTAATAGATTTAGACACATGTTAAATACGTCCTATTGTCACACTCACAGGAAAGTGATGCAGTGCTACAGCCCAGGAAGAATGACAAGGGAAAGACAAGGAACAAGTATAATTCCATGAAATGGGGGTCAAGTTTCTTTCCCTCTCTTTTTCACTTCATTTATTATGATGACTGTGAGTATGACTACACCCTACCATTTTCTATAACTAGTATACAAACACACGTAATTTACATTTATGCTACTTGAGTAAACTTAACCGATTGTGGGCGGACTGGTAGTAATAATAATGGGAAGGGAAAGCTCCAAAAAAAAATGGACCCCAAGGAGCCTACACTTACCCTTTGTCACACCGTAAAAAATGAGATGGAAAGGGGAGAAAATATGGGATTTTTCTACCTCACTTGCCAACAATTTACCGACCGTCCACGAATAAAAAATCTACGTAATAATTATACGCACAGTTTCCCTTCCAAAGGACTCCCTGCCCCGTGCTAGAGTGGAGTAATATAGCGCCAAACAAAATGATTTCCTTTGAATGGAGAGAGAGGGAGAAAAAAAAAACCTTCTGCTACTCTACAGTATAAATTTCATCCTAGAGACAGGAGATAATCTGTCAAATTCACAGCTACTGCAATAAAAGCCTTGCCACTCGTGGAACATGTTTGCATATTATCAGCGACCACAAGCCAACTGGATTCATTAAAATAAATTACGTTATTCCGTCTCTCTCTTTCTTTTTCTCTCTCTTTCTCTCCTGCACAAAACCTCCGAGTGCCTCCCTTGTAATGTAATAAATGTACACACACATAGAAAAGTCCAAGATGCCATGTAATATGAGCCGACAGGCACAACTTTTTTGCGTTTACAATCTTTACTACACATATCGACTCATGTGTCTTTTTTTTCCTACTTTTCCTTCTTCATCTTCATCTTCTTCATCATCTCTTACGAGTCGAGGAAAGTGTCCCTCCGAGTCAAGTACATTTATCCGTGTCCCTCCACAACCCTCTCTTCTCCTTTTCTTTTTTCTTTTTTGGTTACAAAGAGAGACGAAAAGAGCGACGGTCTATGTCACAGTGGGAGGGTTGACATGTGCTATTAAAGTGACACAGTCAGATAGTAAGTGAAGATGATTGCGTTAGATTCCCTGAACAAGTCAATCTCTCTATTCATTTGACATGAAATTAAAAATTATTAAATCCTCGAGTGACAACTAGATACTCATCCCATCCTGTTCTAAAGACTATGTAGGTATGCGGAGGGACGTATATTTACAGATATTCTGGTATCTCCCCCGATTTATGATATCATTATAATGCCGGGGAACATAACGCTCTCTCCCACACGCACTTTTACTACAAAGGTCTCTTTCCCTCTTACACAAATTTATTCACTTATTTAGAATAAACAATTTCTCAACTGGACTTTTTTTGGTCAAATTTTTATTACCAAGGGAGAGGAGGACAAATAGAGACAGAGAGAGAGAGAGGAATGGGAGAGACAGCGGATGGATTAAAAAAGAAAGTATGATTAAGACTTCCCAATGAAGGATTATTAATTTTTTTTTATTATATAGAAAAGCGTGGGGAGAAACTTGAGTTCAAAGCAAAAGTAAAAAAAAAAGAAGAATTTTGTGCATTTTAAAAGATTATGAGGAGATCCTTCCCTCTTTGAAACATGTCTCTCTACCATTGCCTTTCCCTCCTTGTGTACGAGTTAATGGCTAGAAAACGAGTGTCAATATTACCGACAGCCCAGTTAAATTGTCATGCTCATCTCTCATAATCGTTCAACCTCAGCCTTTTAGTGAAGGCAAGGAGGAGGAGAGAAGAAACTCACGTCTCCCCTTCACCCCCCAGAAAATAAAAAAAAACGTTTCCCTTCCTCGCTCTAAAGATTCAAGTTTCAAAATATATTAAAAGAACCAAGTTATATGGATATATACATACTAGTTAATGCATGTGTGTACACATCCTGCATATGATGTAATATATGATTATGTAAGAGATGCATACGTATGTATGTATAAGATGTCCCTTGTTTGCATTGCTCTCCTTCCCCCTCATCTTCTAAATTTCCCCCAGATTATGTCAGAGAGGGCACACTTGGACTCATTGCTGTGTTTTTTCCCCTTCCCTTTTTTTAATTTATTTAACTGCTTCAGCACATGCACAGAACCCTTTCAAATGGACTCTCGTACGATTGTACAAGTAATAGGGGTGCTTTTTCTTTTCTTTTTTAAAAAAAGTTTTATTATATCAAAATTTAAACTACCATAATGATTCTTTGGGAGCTCTTCTCCCTTGATTCTTGATTCATCTTCATGTCCTTCATCTTGGAAAAGCCTTGAGCTTTTACTGCCCCCGCCATTCACCGCATGAAAGAGCCGAAAGGGGGGAAGAATGGTACACAAAAATAGTTGTCTATGGCAAATTAATCTCGCATGCTCTCCAAGCCTTATTTCCTCTTTTTTTCTCCCTCTGGAAGATGCTCCAAGGGAAGGTACTTTGTAGGTTGATAGACGAGAAGACATTTTTGTGGGGTTATTTCGAAACCGTCGACGGGGTGAAAGGATTATTCCTCCTCCTACTTTGTTTCCAGTTAGAAGCTTTCTATATGAGAAGAAATCCAAATCGTTGGAGCTACGTGATGGTTCCCGTGACAGTAATTCTTCTAGCGAATAATCCTAATAAATAATTCTCCAAAAGACATCATATCCTTGCTATTTGAAGGAATTTTTACGTATTGCGCCCCTATTTAAAAAGGCATGATTTTCCACAGAGACTTACAAAAAAAAACATATTTCCTCCATTCCTCTCTCCCTCCACCAGGCTCGTGTCCCGCCATTATTACTTTAACACTCAGGTCCTGTATGTAGGTAGTAGGTTTAGTTTCGCAGTATTAGTTAAATTGATGGGGATGACGGATTTAAAACCTTGATTTTAGGGCAACTGCCGCCGTTGATACGAAAATAAACCCCCCAAAAAACTGTGATTTTTCCATCTTCACAAAAATATTCCCCTTTTAGGATCGTCATTTCTCCTTATTTCCTCCTCATCCTCCACATTTTTTAGCAGTGAGACTCCACACCCGTGCCAAGATTCCTCATAGCGGACTTAAATCATATCCCCCTGACTTTTTTTCTCTTCTTCAACATTAAATTCTAATTTAAGGACTCGTCCCCATCAATTCAAACATACAAAAAAAAGGTACGGGGCTTGCACCAAAATCTTGAAACAGTCCAGGGATTGGTCACATTAGCATAATGTTCTGCGCCCAGTGAAAAAGCACTCAGGACTGTTGGAGTAATAAATACTACAGTTTATTTGTACCACCTACCAGTGCAGAAGATACTTCTGTCTCTTTCTCTCTCTTTCTCTCTCTTTCTCTCTCTTTCTCTCTCTT
>JAQGBT010001751.1:0-29029 GCA_034698585.1 Disparrhopalites patrizii | reverse complement strand
ATAGAAATGTCTGTTCTCTATAACAGTTTTTCGCTGTAACAAGCGATATTTGATGCTTTATAGGGTGCTGTTATAGCAAGAGTCGACTGTAGTGCCCTTCAATAAGTTTTTACATGGATCTTCTAATTGAGTTTAGGTTATAATTTCATTATGTATAGTCTTATTTTATTCCTTAAACAATGAACAATTTTAATAATAATAGGAGCTGTATTAATATACGTGTTAGCTATTTGAATGTTTAACTTCATTCTCATTACTCATTTTGACTCTGCGTTACTATTATATTTATTAGAGGCGTATAGTTTATTACATTTATGAAAGGACATCCCGGTACAAGATAAGATAATTTTTTACGAAAGGCAACCAGCCTGAAGTAATAATTGGTTTACCCGCACAACTGCTGTTAACTGTAACAACCTTTCAGCATTCATGATTGTTATGAGTTTGACACGTCCTATAAATATAAGACGATCTGGCCAAACAGTGATGGGTGGACATCATGAAATTACTAATTCATGCTCTATTTGTGTACAGAAGTTCTGTATTCACCAGTGGAAATATGAAAATTTTAATCAAAACAGCATTATTTATTACTTTTTCCTTCCCACAAACCCCAGCAAATTCCTATGAAAATTGGCTAAGGAAGGATTAGTTAAGGAAACTAGCTAAGGAAGCATTAGGTTTAATTGTAAATAATTGCGATACTGATGATGATGATAACTGTGAATAATATTCCCCGTCCAATCAACGGGCCCGTCCTTCAAGGCTAGTTGGGGTGTACGAATATTTGCAAAAAAATTCTCTCCATTATTTACGGGTGAGCTGCAAGTATTTGCAAGTAAAGGCAATCATCCCCTTCTAGTGTAAGCTGGAAGACAATAAGAAAAATTATTAAACGGATCTTGACATCCGAAAATATTTTTTTGGGTGGCGTACGTCAAGGGATGGATCACGAAGGGGAATAAGAGGGTGGTAAAAATAGGGCAATAATTCTTCTAATATCTTATGTCACTTTGGTATTTAGCATAAAATGGGGAACTGAAGGGTTTGGGGAGGGCTCGTGCATGAGTAAGAGTAAAAGCAGAAGTGAGATGGAGAGAGGCAATTTTTCTTCGTTCATTGGGAAAGAGCATCTAAATGGAGAAAGGGAGAGAGAGAGAGAGAGAGAGAGAGAGAGAGAGAGAGAGCAAGATTTGACTCTCTTTTGGAGAGTGGGACCTAAATAAGTGTGAAAAACCGATGGACGCTTCCCCATGTCATTTTCAGACCAAATGCATAAATGGAAGCTGGCGAGTGTGTAATGCGATATGGACTTTCCCCTACCACCAAAGTAATTTACGAAATACGTGCATAATATGCAAACATAAATGGTCCTTTTATCCAATGACCTGCCTCTCTCTCTCTCTCTCTGTCTCTCTCTCTCACTGTCTCTCCTTTACTTCTCTGTGTGTAGTAGTTATACGACCATTATTTACTCCTTGTCCATGCTCCTCCAGCACTCCATTGCTCCTCAAGCTTTTTAGAGGTGACTCACTTCAGTCACTTCCTAACATGAGATGTGAACACTTCGTACGGTAAGTGCTTTTACACAAAGCGTGTGGACGGCGTCCCAAATAAACTTTCATCCTCCCCTCAAATCTCTACAGCCTCCCCGAAGTTCTATTCTAGCATAAAAAGGAGCCTACATATAAAAATCGTGGATCAAAAGCATAAAAGATCAATTTCGTTCAAGCTGTAAAATAATATTACAAAAAAATGAGACCATATCAGCTTTAAAAAATGTTGGTATCCCATAAAAATGATAAATCAACATATCAGTGGAGACTAAAAATAAGGTGTAATGTGAAATGAAAAATTGCTATAAGAAGCCACCATTTGAATTATGTGATTCAGTGTGGTATTGAGCCCTTGCTATAAGAATGAAACAGTTCTGGAATTAAATTTTGTTTCCCTAATTAATATGTACAAGGGCATCTCTTGGGCAAAAGGGGGCCTAAGGGGATTTGGGAACCCTCGGCACATACACAGAAGCTACGTACGTTGAGAGAAGATTGGTATTACTATTAGAGTAGGGAAATATTGTGATGTGTTTCTGGTGGCGGTTGGACATTTTGAATTTCACGGAATGAGCTTCTGTTTCCGTCCACAGACACTGCGGCAACTCATTCCCTTTGACTGTGAGTGTAGTGGGCAGCTGTCAAAAAGCCAGCCATTACTAATGGATTTCATTTTCCGAAATGATAATTGGATGTATACCACAAGGAATATGTGCGAGAATTATTTCTGTCTCTCCCTCCTCTTTCTCTCTCTTTCTCTCCCAAATCTACTAAAGCCTTTCTCTGTCTCTCTCTCTCCTTCTCCCTCTTTGTGAATGGTGTGTTTGAATGCCTCCATCCATATATCTCTCACGTTCATCTTTTTTTTCTCTGTATCCCCCCTCGACTTCTCTTTGTGGTTCTATAGATTGTAAAAGCTGGAATTATATAGAAGCAACAATCCTTTTTGGAAATCCAATTTTCTCCCTCTCTTCCAGCGTCTCCTTTTTCTTGATACTTTTTTTTTTATTCCTTTATATATATATGTAATCATCTTTTTTTTTCTATGGGCCATAATTCAATTAATAAAATCCTTATTGAGGATATTCTCACTATTATTATCCTTTTTAATTTGCATTGAAAGTGATTCTCCCCTTGGTATAGATGCCACCTGCCGTGTCCACAAACCCTCCCCGTGTGGTGTGGAAGGAACACCGTGAATATTCATTATTATTGTCCCCTCCTATTATATTCCTTCATGGACAGATATAACACCTTCTCCCACATTTCCATTACTCATCTTCCAGGAGGACGGTAATAGCTGAGGTCCAAACAAAACAAAATTAATAAAAGGGAAAGAGCAAGATTAGTCTCTTGGTTAATTACGGAGGGAAAACATCCAGTCAAACCCTAATAAAAACGGGACATAGCTGACTGTGAAGGAAATCACATTTTAATATGAAAGAAACTAATTACTTTTACTAATCCACCATTTCCGTAAAGGAACCAAGATTGGAATTTAATTTGTCTTGCGGCAAAGACTTCTTTAATTAACCTGGATTTCCCTCTAGCTCCTCCAGAGTTTGGAAGGGAAACAAATATTTGACCAGCATTTAGTCAGCTATTGGAGATTCCGAGAATTTACCTCATCAATATAATTACATTTCCTCCCTCTCAAACAACCCATTCCTTGTTTATTTTCCTAGACCAAAATCTCCTCTCTTTTACTATACAGCTTGAGAGTGGAGAGACTTTTTATTTCTCTTCTTCCCTCCTAATAATCCCCAGGCAAAGGAAGGAGAGAGCCGGAGTGGGAGGAAAGTTACCCGGGGTTTCCATAGACACGCTCTTCCCCCCGATTTTCAAGACCAAAACCAGCAACCTCGAGTCTGGGTTAGTGGCACATCAAAGGAAAGCGATGAGAGAGAGAGAGAAAGAGAGGGAGAGAGAAGAGGAACATCATAATGTGCCAATTTCCACCACATAGCTATTTAATCGATTAAATAGCATTTGAAAGCTGATTAACTCCTACCGTTATATGTTATATCAATAACCTCCGTTTACTTTTTGCACATTTCAAAGTATAATACATATATACATACCTACCTACCCTTTTTTAGCTCCCTATATACTCCCACGTTATTGTCCCGGGGTATTCTGCAACACAGGACCACATAAGCTGTCCATGATAAAGGATGGGATGGAGAAGCACTACATAATCTCCTTGGTAGCCCTTATATGGGACGTGCAGAGATTCATGCATGTGAGAATATATATAAAGTGTTTATATCCCCTATATACGGCGTACATACAGGGGCTCTCATATCACAACAACATCCATCCTCCGGAGGGGTAAAAGCCATGCTGGTTAAGTGGCGTAACAGAGGTACTTACTTTTCTTTTGAACGTGTCCCGAGTTAAATAATGTGAACATAATGCCCATTTTGTGTGACAACACTGTTCTAAAAACACCAATAATCCATTAACTTCCCCGTTACTATTGATTCCAGATATAAACCCCAAGATTTTTACTTGTGATTCAAAAAACTCCCTGAGCTTCTTTCTTTCCACTTTCATCTTCCTTTCTCTCTCTCTCTCTCTCTCTCTCTCTCTCTCTATTTCTCTCTCGCTTGCTTCCCCATTGACTTCTTTTTTTTTTAGTTTCCATTCCTCCAGCAAATAGTACTTACCCACACGTATTGAAATGTACTCATCCCTTGTGAAAATATTTTTTCTCCACATTTCTTACGAGGATCCGCGTCAGTAATACATTTGGAGGTGGCTGATTTTCTTGGGAGGTGTGTAGGGACGAGGTTATTCTAAGGAGGCAGCAACGTCTTTAGAGGTTACAACGGAATCCGGCGCAATTACTTGCACTCATACATAATGAAATGGAGGAAGAAAGAGAGAGGAAGGGAAAGCCGAGAGAGAAAGAGAGAGAGAGAAAGAGAGAGAGAAAGAAAGAGAGAGAAAGAGAAAGAGAGAGAGAAAGAGAGAGAAAGAAGAAATGGAAGGAAGAACCATTATCCGAGTTGAGCTTCCTGCTAATGTGTACACGTGCCTGGATCAAATTTTAGAAGTTGGCAGTATTAGTAAACTCCATTACATTTATATGTAATTACGACGGACGAATCTCCGTATGTAGGAGAATGGAGAGGACTCCCATCTTTTTCAAGGGGGAAGGCACTCGGAAAGTTGTGGTATATCTTGTTATTACCATGGTAAACTAATGCTTTTCCCTTCAGAAAAACTGGGAGGGCTGTTATATGTATCGTGGAGAGAAGGTAGAAGGAAATGAAGCCAATGCCTTTCTCTCTGTGGCTCATTCCATCTCTTTTTCTGATCTCTCTCTCTCTCTCTCTCCCGCCCTCCAACTCACTTTCTTCCTTTGGCTTTCTCATCACGAAGTACTAATTTAAGTTGTAACGTCCTTAAGTAATCGAAATAGATTGGTTGCATCGTAAAATAAGAGAAGGAGCAATCCAAAGAATAATTATTCAAAGTTTATATTACTCCTTTAAACCATTTCCGTCACACACACTCATCCAAAGCCCCAAGAGCAGTCGTTAGTTTCCATTTCCCATAACTATATGTATGTATGGATATATATACGGGAGAGTCATATCACACTCTTTCCTTTGCACAATTAATATGAACGAAATGTCTGTATTTTCCCACTTTGATTACTTTTTGTGAGTCGTCCCAAAAACAGAGAGAGAAAGAGAGAGAGAGAGAGACTCCAGTTCTTCCTCCAGCTTTTGTGCTTGAAGAATTACTGTAGAGTGCCATGCGTATTAATAATGACGAGGAATGGCATTATTTCATGGGACCATACTAAAATGCATGGGAGGTACATATTCATAAATAAAAGCTACTCAAATTTAATGACTTGAAAAATTTCTTATGACTGTTATTAAAAATATAAATATCCTACCCATATGTATAACGTCTTCAGATATAATTCATTTCAGATTTCATTCACCGGTGGCAGGCACGGGGAGGCTTGTGGAAGCCTTCGTAAGCACCAGTGGAAAAACACTATTAAAAGTATTAAAAATATTCTGCATCCACACGGACATCTGTTTTTCTTTATACTCTCACCAAAAGCCCTCTTCCCCCCAATTCCAGCCACCGCCCTCAAGTATTATATGTATCTACATAGCCATCCCACAGTGACACTTGACATTGATGGCATAGAAACCTTAGGTGTTTACTGCCCTCCTCCAAAAACGCCAAAATCCTTTTCCACCCAACAGCATTTCACACCATGTTGGAGCTGTAAAGGGGGGAATTAAAAAAAAACATACTCATGGACGGGGAATCACTGATCTGTAGAGACACGTAGGTACATGTGTTCATGTCATGGGGTAATTTGATCTCCCCCCGTGGTTGGAGCTTGACTCCATACGTATCAGCCATCTAGTTATACACGGATTTCAAAATGAGGGAAAGGCAGACAGGGAAAATGATAATAATGCCGCACCGATAATAATCACAGAGTTACTTTCCATTCCCCTGCCACCACAGGACTGGTGCCAGGCAAACTGAGGCTTCAAATTAGCTGAGACGAGTGGGGGCAAACACGAGCAATGTGAAAAGGATTGGGCTACAACTATCACTTATCTCTAATATGGGCTGCTCTCATTTCGCAGGCGGAGAGAGAGAAATAAATAGGCAAAAGGACATTGCGTACAGATACACAGAACATTGCTGTATTGTATAAAAGGCAAAACACATGACGCAAAGTTATGGTAAGAAAGACAAAGAAGGGAGATGAAATTGGAGAGAGAGAGAGGACGAAAGAGAGAAGAGCGAGAAATAAAGAATAAGAGAGAGAGGAAAAGAGAAGAAGACACAGTAAAGAGAGAAGGAGTGAGAGAAAGAGAGAGAGTGAAAGACTGGAGGGAGGGAAAGAGAGGACGAGAAAGAGAAGTCGAAAAAGAGATGGGGGAAGAGAGATGAAAAACAGAAGAAAAGAGAGCAAGAGAGAGAGGGGAGAAAAAGAGAGAAAGAGATAGTAAAAGGGAGAGAAATAGAGAGATGAGAAAAGACAAAAAGAGCCAACAAAGCACAGAGAAGTGTAGAGAGAAAGAGACAGCGAAAGATAGGAGAAACAGAGGCGTGAAAACTGAGGAGAGAGAAAGGAAAGGTGCAGCAAGAGATGGAGACAGGAAACAAAGCGTAAATAAAGAGACAAAGAAAGGGAATTTAAAAAGGAAAAAATGAGAGCAGAGAGGAAAAATAAAGACAAACAAAACAGAAAAAATAAAGAGCAAAAAGAAATAGCCCAAGTAAATAGAGAGCCAATATAGACAAAGATAGGGTGAGAGGAAAAAGAAAATGGGTAAGAAAGGATGGAAAGAACAACAGTGATGGCTTAGAGAAAAGAGTGAGAAAAAACCTACTGCAAGAGAGACTTCCAAAGCTTCTGACTGAAATCCCACTATGAGATCGAGAGATTTCCAACATGTGCCGCGTGCTTTTGTCTCTGTCTATTATATTGTAAATATGTATAGAGAAAGGAAGCGAGAGAGGGAGAGCGAGATAGAAAGTGATACGAATGATCCCCTGGAAATATGATGCATGATGTGTGGCAAAACACTGGTGATTGGAGTTGAATTGGGAGGTATGAGTGAAGCAGTCATCTCATCTCATTTGATCAGTTGAAAAGGACATAAGTTTATTTATACACTCTTTACACTTTCCTTTCAAGTGCACAGATACACACACGTCGGAATGGGACGAAGGGGAGGGGGAAAGCGAGAGAGAAAGAAAAGAAGGAAAAAAAACAATTCCATTCCATTCTTCCCTATGAGTAGTACATAGCAGATTGGTACCGAAATTGAATGCACTTTTCCCCACCAACTTCCATTCTCTGCACTTGTACGTCCTTTTTCCCCTCTACTCCCTCTTGTCCATACACCCAAAAGATTTTATACCTTCCGAAAGAGGCAGAGGAAGAGAGAGCAAAAGAGGAGCAGAGATAAAGGGAACAAAAACACAGGAAAAAAAATGTGCAAGAGAGAGAAAGAGGAAGTGAGAGAGAAAAAAATTACAGACAGAGAGAGAAAGAGATACAAACAGAGAGAGACAAAAAATACACAGATAAAAAGAGAGGAAGAAAAAGAGAAGCAGAAAGAAATAAAAATAGAGAGACAATGACAGAAATAGAAAGAGAAAATTTACAGTGAAAGGGTGGTAAAAAGAGGGCGAAATAGATAGAAAATAATATGCAGAGAAAGAGAGATACGAAGAAAGAGAGAGAAAGAAGGAGAAAGAAAAATATACAGGGAAAGAGTGATAAAAAGAGAGGGAGAAACAGAGGAATAAAGAAAGAGGGAGAGAAAATATACAGAGAAAGAGAGAAAAAAGTACACGGAGAAAAACAGATAAAAACAAAGGGAGAAAGAGAGAAATAGAGAGAGACCTATACATAGAAAGAGAGGGAAAGAGAGAGAAATAGAGAGACAGAAAGAGACCTATACATAGAAAGAGAGAGAAAGAGAGAGAGAGAGAAAATATACAGGAAAAGAGTGATACAAACAGAGGGAGAAAGAGAGAGACAAAATATGCAAAGAAAGAGAGAAAAGAATATACGGAGAAATACAGATAAAAACAAAGGGAGAGAAAGAGAAATAGAGAGAGACATACAGAGAAAGAGAGAGAAAATTACGGAGAAAGAGTGATAAAAAGAGATGGAGAAAGAGAGAGAAAATTACGGAGAAAGAGTGATAAAAAGAGATGGAGAAAGAGAGAGAAAATTACAGAGAAAGAGTGATAAAAAGAGAGAGATAAGGAGAGAAAGAGGGAAAGAAAACATACGCGGAAAGAGGGAAAGAAAGAGAGAAAGAGAGAGAAAATGTACGCGGAAAGAGATAAAAAAGGGAGAGAAAAGAATAAACGCGGAAAGAGAGGAAAAGGGAGAGAAAAATATATACGGAGAATATACATACGGAGAAAGAGACAGAGAAAGAGAGAGAAATAGAGAAGGAAAGAGAGAGAGACTATGCGTACTTGAGACCATAAGGCGCGGGTGAAGAACACATTACGAGGAAGTCTCACCGGTTTACCACGAAAGACGACTGCGAGTCTCCTTTCGGAACACATGGATTGCTCCCTTCTCCTTGGACCGACATAAAGTACGTGAGAGTCTTAGGAGAAAGAATAGAGTGAACGTCTTTATGTGATGCCTGTAAGTGGGAAAGCCATTAGCGTAATGCACCTAGATAGATATTGATGTAACCCTACTTCTTCTTTCCTTTCCTCCTTTCTCTAAAGTGGAAAACATCTACTTAGTTCATTGGATGGAGGGACTGGTGGGGGGAGAAAAAAAAATCCTTTACTACGCAAAATTTCCCTCTATAGTTTCTTGTCTTCTCATGCTTGTTTACCGTTTTTGTTGAGTGAAAAAAAATACTATGTTGTATGTATGTACGTAAATTGACGTTGTAAGTAGCCTCCACACTTTTACACAAGGACCCACTCCTCCTCTCTAATATTTACTCTCACTGCTTGGGCACGCATAGGCCTTATTTGCTTTCTCTTCTCCTCACTCCCTCTCTCTCTCGGTCTTTCTCCCTCTCTTAATCCTTTTAGGTAAGTACATTTAACATGTTTGGATAAGGGAAAAACCACAGGGTGAGTACGCGGGCGAGACAGGAACGCTCTTTTTTTGTCTATTTTTACTTCCATTTCCTCCTCCTTTCCCAGTAAGAAACTGTTGAGTCCTCAGGCACGATGAGAAAAACACAATAAAATTGCGTACTCAGCTTTTCCCCCCAGCATTTTAACAACTAATCAGCGTGTGTGTGTTCACCCCCAATAGCACATAAGGACCAATTAGGAGGATTACTCACACATATTAGACCTCTCCTCTACATTTTTTTTATCTTGGAAACCCATTTTTTTTGACTCCGTGAGCCTCTTGTCGACTAAACCCAAGGACAAAAGGACGTTTGGACGAGCGTAATGTGTAGGATTTACTAAATTTCTTCGCATCCTTTAGATGTGAAAATCCAGGAGTGTCATGATATGGGGATTATAAAATTCCACACCTGTAATTAGACAAGCTATTAAGGAAAGTCGGCCACGGTGAAAATTAGATTCTTCAGCCCAAATTTGTGTTGTTACAAAAAACTTTTTTTTGGAATGAATTGCAAAATTCTTTAGCTGGCTTCTGTACACAGCCGGCAAAAGATTGTGGTAGGACGGACAGATTTTTCCTTGTGAGTCCTAATACATGCTCTCTGTCATTGTGGTGAGACATTGACTCATTCATGGTCGAGTAATGGATGACTTAATTATCATGGGACAGTTGATTTTTTTCCAATGCAAATACACGCTCACATATGCGTGGTAATGCCTCTCAAGCATACATACAATATGGAATCGTTTTTCCGTGGGAATAAATTACCCAAAGCATTTGATTATGAGGTGCTAAAATCATCTCCATACTGGTGAATAATGCATGCCGGAGATGATAAATGCAAGCAGGAAAGACGAGAGAGAGACAGAAAGAGAGAGAGAATAAGACCGAAATCTCTATCGCTCCTCTCTCATTACAAATCCAAGCGTGTCCATGGATTTTCCAAAAGAGATGTGTTTTAATGAGTATTTTTGTTCCTTTGGAAGATAAATATAGAAAAAAAACTTGCAGTGCTCAGAGGCTCTAAAATGAAGGGATTATCACCTCCGTAAATGGGTCGAGTGCCGAGCTTTTTGACCGTAAAAAAAAAACTTTCTAGGTAGGAGAGAAGATTAGAGACAAGAAGGGTAGTTTTAGTGAGACGGTCGTACATACTAATTTTTACGATTATAATTTTAAATGGATTTTGTCAACTTGTAAAGTGAAAAAGAGGAACCTGTCATCCTCACATGCCAATGCCCCTCGGTAGATTTTTTGGTAATTTTCTACCAGAGTACTTAACATGGTTTTTCCACAGGGGAAAAAATCATTCCATTATTACCTGACGTAATTAAACCTTTCCCATCTTCTTCCTTTCTTGTCACTGTCTTTGAGAGCGGAAGAAATATACAAATGTATATATATATTTAGACACTTGTTCATTTATTGGCCATGTACTATGTTGGCTCTAGTCATGACTGTATAAGGATGGGAAAATGTCGAAGCCGTTTTTTTTCTTTTTGTCCCAAGCCCCAAGAGGAATGGAATAAATGAAAAGCTCATAAAATCTAACAACAGTCTGCCAATGAAGGAAACTTTGGAGTAAGTGATGGTCATCATAAGTCAAAAGTAAATATTCATAGAAGCCGTCAGTTGAAATGCGTGTGTACAAAAACTCCTCTCGTCTTTCTCTAAAACAAATACACTCAGCCACGGAAAGGTTTTTTGGTGCACACAAATAATCATCATATGTCAAAATGTGAGCGTTTATTTTTCAAAACAGCACCCCCACTCCCATCCATATGTATTTACTCACTCAGTCAGGATTTTACCCAGGCTTCAAAAACTTGTACACCACCGAAAAAATGACATATCCAAGTGACTTTGACTGACGGTGTTTGTACCGTATGTTATATACAAATATCTATATAGGTTATGTGTGTATGAGTGTAAATTTCATTCTCGTTCATTACCAAAACCCCCATTGTCAGTGTTCCAGTGAATCCATATTTATAATGCATGCTATCTGTACACACAGGCATGGATAATACAACAACTCTTTCATGCTCTCTTCATGCTCAATGTACCAAACAACATTCATGTTGGGAATTATTTGGGGAATTATTACCATTTACTAAACTCCCTTTTGTTACATACAATTCCTAACGTGCTCGCTCTCCTCCTTCACAACGACAACTTCTAGTAGTCAAAACCATCGTTGGCGACCACGAAAGGTTCTTTTTTTTTTCGTGACATATCGTAGAACTTTGCTGGAATTTCCAGGACAAGCTCCTTTGTAAATCTCAGGAGGGTATCGCCCTTCCCCCGTGTCTTCAAGGGAAAAGGGAGTTCAGAGTGAACATCCGAGGTCAGATATGAACATACACATAGACAACCAGGGATTATTTCAAAATAGGACCACATTCAGTGCAATGAGAAAGGCTGGAAGGGAGTCATGATTTATGATTCACAAATCATGTACAGACAACAGCTGTGTCAGAAATACACATGTCTTTATCCGTAATTTGTTTGGATTATTTTATTAAATTGTTACATTTTATTAACAAAATACAGTACATTTCACCAGCAATTTATATATCCGAAAAATCTATTGCAAAAAAAAATGAAAGTTGCTTTGGGAGGTATTCCTATAATGAGAAGAAAGGGGTCAGTGAGGGAAATAAGCAAGTGGGAATAATTGGCGGGAGAAAGTCACACGGAGGTTACGGAGAGGAAGACAGCATGAGAGACAAGTGAGGGAGGAAAATCAAGAAAACGGGTGAGAGACATGTTAGAGAGATTAATCAAGGAAAAGCATGAGACGCAAGTTAGAGAGAAAAACATGGAAATGGCTGAGAGGCCCGTTAGAGAGCAAAGTACAGAAAAATAATCAGAGAGAGAGATGAAAATAAATGGAGACGATAAAGAGAAAAGGTCGAGAGCAAAAAAATTAAGAAGAGTGAAACAGAGGGAGAGAAACAAAAGGAGATAGAGAACAAAGAAATAGGGCCAGGGAAAAATAAAGAGAGAGAGAGAACTAAATAGAATAAGAGAAATAGCGAGAGAAATAAAGAGCGAAATAAGGGAGAGAGAAATATAAGGAGAAATAAAGAGCGAAATAAGGGAGAGAGAAATATAAGGAGAAATAATAAGAGAGAAATAAAAGGAGAAATAATGAGAATAATAAAGAGAGAGAAATAAAATGAGAAATCAAGAGAGAAATAAAGAGAGAGAATTCAAGACAGAAATAAACGGAGAAATCAAGAGAGAAATAAAGAGAGAGAATTCAAGACAGAAATAAACGGAGAAATCAAGAGATAAATCAAGACAGAAATAAAAGGAAAAATAATGCAAATAATAAAGAGTGAGAAATAAAATGAGAAATCAAGAGAGAAACAAAGAGAGAGGAATCAAGAGAGAAATAAAGAGAGAGGAATCAAGAGAAATCAAGAAAGAAATTAAGAGAGAGAAATCAAGAGAGAAATCAAGAGAGAGAAATCAAGAGAGAAATCAAGAAAGAAATTAAGAGAGAGAAATCAAGAGAGAAATCAAGAAAGAAATTAAGAGAGAGAAATCAAGAGAGAAATCAAGAGAGAAATCAAGAGAGAAATCAAGAGAGAAATCAAGGGAGAAATAAAGAGAGAAGGAAGGGAGAAATAAAGACAGAAATCAAGAGAGAAATAAAGAGAGAAGGAAGGAAGAAAGATGGGAAAGAAAGATACACTCGAAGGGGACAGAATGATATGTAAATGCAAAAGCTGATAAGACAACCGGGAGGAATCTTGAAACTCGAAGCGTGCAAAAGGATAGGAACCCCAAAGGAAAAGATATCTACGTAGAAACTCTGTGAGAAAAGCTGAGAATGGCTTATGAATGCATTAGGTAATAAGAGGTTGACAGTCGTAAAAATACATTAACGCCAGGATTCACTTGTTTTTCCTCCTATTTACTCTGCCCACACAAGCACTTCTTGAAAAGTTTGACATGTTATTATCGTGTTATAATTTTAAAACTGAATGCCTAAACAAATTGTCCTTTCTTCTCTGCCCCATGTCCTCCCGAGATGGACATGAAGGGTGAACCTGCGTTCATCCAGAATCCCCTAATTCATTGTACGGAATATATAAATAAAATTAGGATTGCATTAGTACAAAACAAGGTACTTTTATTCTAGAAAATAAGGGCAATTCTTAATTTCACAATGGAGCACGTTTTAACTATAAAAATTAGAATAGCGCTTGAATTTAAGATTATCTACGACTACTTTATTATTTAAGACTACGGCTTAAAAGCTTAAATAATATTTAGGAATAGCAGAACAATGTCAACAATAATTCATTATCTTTTTATTGTTATATGTGCCAGCATTTATTATAACTAATAATGCATTGTATCGATGTAAATAAGAAATTAGTTTTGATTTTACTACTCTTAATCCTTGTACAATACAATAACTATCATATTTATTAGTTTTGACCATTTATACGTAGTTTCAAAAAGCATTGAAACGTTGCAAATAATAAACCCCTAAATCAAAGTGAAAAATTGCTCCCATTAAAACATTATTAAATTAAAACATTATTTTCATAGTATTAGATAGATAGTGGCGTCGCGCGGGTGCACGTTGCATGTCCAAAGCGCGACGCAAAAGGGCGCAGGAAAGTTTGTACTGAGAATATGTACACACTTGTGAATTTGCCAAATAATAATAATGGGCCTCATATTTATTTCGAATGACCACTACAAACATAAATTTTTGCCATGCTCATACCCTCATAAATACACATCTTTACTCACTTATGACCTCTGAGATCATAAATATACAATTCAAATATACGTTTCACAGTGCACAGTACGTATGTATACATACACACATAGGAAAATGCGCTCATTATTAATAATTGACTCTCCAGCCCACGACTCTTGACTTGTGCATACACTTGATTGTATGTGTAAAAGTTTAATTAGTACCCACCCGATGAGTACAAGAGCGGATCTGTCATGTAGGGGAAGGCCAGGCGCATGTGATTTATAATACGCCATATAAAATTTAATACCCAATATGTGCCCTCCCAATGTCCCATACAAACGTCCTAAACATTGTCTGTACTGCCAGAGGAAATAAAAATTGAGGCTTTAGAAACAATTGGCTTGTGCGTCAACTGCAACAGCACACATTAAAAGGAGAGACACTCGTGTCGAGTGTGAAAAGATTACCTTATTACACAAGTGTCACTATTAATACACATTGCATGTACATATGGCCATTTCTCTTGAAATAAGCATCCTTGCGCGATCATCACAGGCTTTAGGGACAATTATCAAACAGAGAGACGCAGATAGATACAAAGAGAGAGCAAGAGAGGGCAAAAGAGAGGAAAGAAAGAGAAATGGAAAGAAAAGAGAGAGAAATGGAGAGAAAAGAGAGAGAAATGGAGAGAAAAGAGAGAGACAAAGGAATAGAGAGAGAAAAAGAGAGACACAGGAAGAGGGAGAAAAGGATACAAAACGGAGAGAGAGACAAATATACAAAACGGAGAGATAGAATAAAAGGGAAAGCGAGAGAGGGAGAAAATAGATAACGGGAGAGAAAGAGAAAAAAGGAGAGAGAGACCAAAACGCCGAAACGAGAGAAAACGACGGGAAAGAGACAAAATTGAGAGAAAAGAGAAAGGGGAAGGAAAAGAGAAAAAGAGAGAGAAAAGGAGAATGAGGGAGAAAAGAGAGAAAACACGGAAAGAGAGAGAGAGGGAAAATTAGACAAAGGGGAGAGAAAGAGAATGACAACGAGACAAATGGAAGAGATAAAAGCGACAAAAGGAAGATAAAGAGAGTGAAAAAGAGAAAACAAATTATACAAAGAGAGAATGTAGAGGAGAAACAAGGGAAAAAGAGAGACAGATCGGCAGAGAGGCAGCATTAAGGGGAGAAAGAGATAGAAATAGAGGGAAAAGGGATGAAAAGTAGAGAAAAAGGGATAGAAATCTAGATAGAGAAAAGGATAGAGAAAATTAGACAAACGAGATAGATAGAGAGAGAGCGAAAGATAATACGTGGATAATGTTCGATCCAAGCAATGAAGGATTTGAAGTGCTCTGATGATGATGAGTAACTCAACTAGTACAAGTGCTGTGATCAATATGGTATCATCATCATTATTATTTCTTGTATAAATCTGTCATTCAATCACTTTGGAGTGTTACTCCTTGTGTGAATGTAATTACATTGAACGACAACTGTTTGAGGGAGCCCAAAAAACGAGCCATGCACCTGATTTCTAACAGACAATAACATGATTAATAGTGTGTTGCATTGTAATATTTTTTTTTTAGAAAATAAGGTATTGTTGTAACTCAAGTTTCCAAATGACTTGTTGAAAAGTGGATACACACAACATTCTCCGTGTACAAAAATATGCAGCCCACCAGGCCAGACAAGAAAAACAGACCTAGATTATGCAGTTTAAACCCCGTAACTGAGCTGGTATTGGAAAAGTAGAAAAAATATGCAACATTTCCCATTCACATGCCACCGCCGTGACAATAACAAAAGCTATCACAGACAGAAATGACTTTTGTATTCCAACGAGCCTGTTAATAGTCAGGAGGAATTTGTTTTTTGCAGTGCCAATATATACTCCATATTATTATGGAGGAGTTTAACAACATTGACGTTTTCATTTTTGAGATGACATGCTCACTACAAGGATGGAACAGAATCCATAAAGCACACTGTTTTAAAGCTCTCACAAAAAATGCTTCCAGTTGTAAAAAAGGGAATTTTAAGGCGGATTACGACATGTGAAAATGGAATCAGTTTCTTCAAGGAACTTCTCACATAATGAGATGCGGCATACTTTGATACAGGGAGGAGAGCTTCTGAATGATGTCCTTAATGTCTTTACATACAAACAAACACTCATTAGGTATACACATGTATGTCTTACGACGTATATTATACACGAGCATTATCAACCACGGAAAATGTATTATAATTTCAATAGCTTTGGAGTTAGAAGAAGAAAAGGTTTCACATTACAGCCATGTAACACGAACTGAACCATTTCATTTGTTTAACACTCTCATTTGATAGATGAGAGCTGATTAAAACCCATGGTGTTAATAGCTAATGTAACCAGACTACTTGATGTGTAAATTCCTTTGCCATAAGTGAAACAATAAACACGGGAGGGAAATGCTTTTATTTCAAATTATAATATCTTTGGAGTACATTGTGCGAAGTAAGCATTGTTCGCAGAATCCTCACACAAATGACTGGGAGTAAATACTACCCTGAAAAATAAAATGTATTAGATAACACCACCAGCATTTCTTTCCCAGCCCCTGATACATGTACTTACAATCCTGAAACTAAGTCTGAATTTAAATGACCTTTGATGTGCCACATTTTCAAGGCAATACTAATTAATATTCAGGGGATTTACTCCTTTTGCTCTATCTACTTTTTTCAGTGTGGGACCAATTTTTTTTCTATTGATTCATATCAGACCCTTCCTGTGGATCCTCCAAGGGCTGCTCCTTGCAAGTGGCGAGAATTTAGAGGAAATTAATATCGGCGGAGACTAAGACTGAAAGCGGAGACAGAAATACATACCTAGGTCGGGAGGGAGAAAGATACAAAGGAGGAAAAGAATAAAGAGAGAGAGAGAGAGAGAGTTAAGAGGGAAAATAGGGAACAAAATTAAGAGAAAGTGGTGAAAGGAAAAATAAAGAAAAGAAAAAGGGGACAGTTTGGTAGGAGGAAAAATAGGAAACACTAAAAAGAGGCATTGGCACATATAAGGGAATTAGGAAACAAAATAAAGGGAGAATAATGGAAGGGAAAATAGAGGAAAGAAAAAAGAGGTAGTGTTACGGGTAAAATAGGAAACAGAATAAAGAGAGAATAGTGAGAGGGAAAATAGGAAATACAATAAAGAGATTATAGTGAGACGAGAAATAGGAAACAAATTAAAGAGAGAATAGTGAGAGGAAACATAGGGAATAAATAAATAGTGAATAGTGAGTGGGAAATAGGAAACAAAATAAAGAGAGAATAGTGCGAGGGAAAATAAGAAATAAAATAAAGAGATTATAGTGACACGAGAAATAGGAAACAAATTAAAGAGATTATAGTGAGACGAGAAATAAGAAACAAAATAAAGAGAGAATAGTGAGAGGAAAATAGGAAATAAAATAAAGAGAGAATAGTGAGAGGAAAATAGGAAATAAAATAAAGAGATAATAGTGATAATAATAGTGAGAAAAAAAGGAACAAACTGAAGAGTGAATAGTGAGACGAAAAACAGGAAACAAAACAAAGAGAGAATGGTAATAAATAAAATAGGGAAAATAAAAAAGAGAGTGATAAGTGAAAAAACAAGGGATAGAGAGTAGCTAATAAGTGGAAAAATACGGCACAGAAAAAAAAGAGAATGATAAAAGGAAAAATACGGCAAAGAAACAAGAGACAGTGATAAAAGGAAACATACGGCAGAGAAAAAAGAGACAATGATCAAAGGAAAAATACGGCAAAGAAAAAAGAGACAATGATTAGCGGAAAATAAAGAGGAAGAAGAGACAAATGAGGAAATAAAAGCGTCGGAAAAAATTAAAATTGAGACAGAAGAAGAGAAATGTAATTGTGACACAAAAGAAGCCTAAAAGAGAGCAGAGTGAAAAAAGGATAAAGGGATAAAAAAACAAGACCGAGAGATTGAAAGAGAAAGGAAAAGAAGAAAAAATGACGGAAAAGGTCGAGAAAAATAAAGGAGACATGAATCCCCTGTTAATATGACGCTGGGTCGTGTCTTCTTAACTACCCGTATAGAGAAGCCACACGAAGCGTACGAGGCAAGGATATACGACTTTTTAAAACGTGAATTAAGACCATTTCATCCCTCCCATGATTTTTCCCCTTCCCTCCTTGAAGACAATAATGAGTTAATAAGATCAATGAAGCAACACATGTTCTATCCATTAGTTTTCCTTTTAAAATGTACACGTATTCTTTCTTGTACCCCTTTTTTTAATACATTCCCCAGAATTTTCGTCAATTTCTCATCATCCACAGACTGTGTGCTCCTCCTCCCCACCGTTGTTTTTCTACACCCTTTCAAAATTAGCTCTTTTGGGAGATAATGAGAAAATGGTCATTATGGAAAATTAAAAGATATTCTTTTCACACCCCAAGAAGCAAATCATATCCTTTTTTCCCGTCATTTATACACCTTTATGTAGGGAGTAACAGCTAGAGCATACGTTTATAGATGTGTATTCATTCTTTGAAAGGAGGGATGAACCTTTTTTAAATATTTTTTTTTCTTTCTTTGCATCACACAGGTAAATTCGGTGTATCTACACATAATATGTATTGATACATTTTCAAAAGGCTTTTTATCCCTTGTCATAGTTCGTGAAAAAAAAAAGTACAGGAGGGAAAAGGATTTTCCTATGAAAGACAGGTGCATGCTTGTAGGACATATTCAATTTATATATGCATATATATGTATATTTTCCCCCGTTAAATATGTCCTGATGGATCAGGGAATTGTAAAAAAAAAAAAAGGAATGCCGTGGTTTTGACGTGGCAATACATTCAACGACAACGGCATGGAAAACATTTTTGAAAGAAGATTAAAAATGAGCTAAAAAGCTTTTGCGTATATATATACCAACATATAATAAGAAAACCTCATTTATTCTTTTTTTTTAGTTCAGAAACATGCTCAGAGAATTGTGTTTCTCACGATAATCACGTTCACCATTACATCAATATTCATTTTTCTTTTTCACCTTTTCACTCGTTTTTTTCTACACCCTGAAAAAAATGTACATATTACTGTTACTATATACATATTCTTCAATATTGTAATCAACCATTCACCAGGTGATTTATTCTCTGCCACAGGAATTTTTACCGACGTTTATCGTACAGTGTTATTACACTCTATCCTATACCATTATGATTATGATGCCCTGGTAAAATGGTTAAGGAGGAAAGAAAAAAAAATGTCCACAAAAATCCTTTTCCGTTGACGAGCATATGGCTTCCAGTCATATCTTAAACACTATTTTGTTTGTGTTATATACCAACCAAAATATGCCGTTCACTTTACTCCTTTTTTCTCCATTATCCAATATTCCAATAATAACAGTAAAAGAGCATTGCCTGTCATGAGAAAAAAGGAGCTCATTCTCTAATCTGCGGGTATGTGTAGGTTGTAAAAAAAATGGAATTTCTTTGCAAATGTAACATAATATAAAAGAAAGAGGTATATGAACAAGAGAGAGAGAGAGAGAAAGAGTTCGATAGGCCAGGAACAAGAAAGAAAGCCAAAGAGAGAAAGAGAGAATTGAGAGAAAAAACTGGATAATGTAACAGTAACAAGTTGAAAATAAAATATACTCATAAACTATAACTAGCCACACAATGGGGATAATACTTTTGTGTCATTTCATGCCTTCCTCCATCGCACCTTTTGCACTTTTTTTTCAATGCCAGACTTTTCCATATTATTCCATCACCAACGTAGCGTGTAAGTACCAAGGGAGGACACGGCTCATATAAATGTTGGAAATGCACGGCATGAAACAGAATTTTTTTATTATTGAATATCAATCACACCACATTCTTTTGTGTCCCTTAGCACAGTAAATTTCCCCTATGAAACACTTGAAAAAAAAAACACCCTACCGTATGGCTGTAACTGCTGACGACAGAGCGGAACCAACTACTCACCCCAACCCACTTGATTCATTTTCGTTTGATTAATAGTAATTTCAATCATCTTGATAACAATAATTAAATTATTCCCACCTGTAAACTAATTACCTCTTACATGAGAGCTCACACATGAAGAGGGGGAGACCACCATGGTCGTCAAAAATGTTTTTCTCCATTCACCAAAATGGCCTGTTATTTACATGAGAGTCACCGAGCTTTAGGTAAAGAGGGGAAGGGGTATTTTGTAATTGATTTCCGTCTCGAAATGGATTGTGACATCTTGTACAAAGGTACAAAATATACGCTATTGAGTTCGTTTCCATTTTAATTACCATGGCTGGAAGTCCAAACACTTTTTTTTTAATCTCCTTGTAGTACTCTCCACAACGAGGCCGTTAATTGAATTTCCTAAATGTCAAACTGCTATTATTAGTATTATGGCCAGTATTATGTTTTCACAATTACGTGCAACCTGTCAAGCACCAGCAAACTGTGAGTTTTCCAACATGCCCTCAAAAGATGGTACTTACTCGCTATTGTTTGAAGTAACATCATTGTATAAGTATTAAGTATGGCAAATCTGTAAAAATCCCCAGAGAATTTACTGCCCTCCAAGCTTTTCTTTTCCGGCCAACTTCATTTCTCCGTAACTTCCAAAAACTAACCCATTGAAAGCGAATTAGCTTAGAACCAAATTATCTCCAGCTCACCTGTGATACAATGTCACTTGGGACAATCAGTGAATATTTTGATTATTTGGGAATGTAGTTGGGCGAATGAAGCTCTTCAACATCCTTATGGATTTTGTCTCTTTGACAATTGGTCTATATCTATATACATACAAGGAAGTACTACATTACATTTTAGTGTAAAAAAAAAGGCATTAGTAAAGAATGTGATGATGACTGAGGGCTCTCTAATCTTGTCAACTAAGCTGAACGAGCCCGTCAATAAATTCTCTCGCTGTTATTTCTCCCTGTCTCTCTCTCTCTCTCTCTCTCAAATGTTCACACTTGAATGTTTTAATGTTTTTCCTCAATAACATCATACATGGTGGTCATAATGAGGAACTCTCCATTTGAATAAAGAACTCTTGACTGGATGTAATTAATAAAATAATCTTCTGGGGGTGTTTGTCCATGTCGTTCAACTATGCATTTAATAGTATGAGTAGAAACAAAAATGCCTTCTGGTAATTGCGCTTCCATGTGACTGGACAATTCTTACGTCGAATGACTTTCCCTTGACTATTTAAATCACCAGACACGAAGTGGAAAGTTTTTTTTTTTAGGTGAAGCAAAGAAAATATAGAAAAAAAGCAATTAACAGCCGGAATAAAAAAACATACACAAAAATCCCCGAAGCCCTCGACAACAATGGATGTTTGATTAGGTCCAAAGTGATATTTTTAATAAAAAAAATACAGAAAACATTAATAGATTTAAAGATAAATAGATCCCCACCCCAGACAATTCATGGATGGATGGAATTGATTGAATCAGGACATTTGAAGTCACATTTATATCTATGTGCGTATGGTAAATATGCATATGTATCTATGTATATACCCTTGGATAAATAAATCAATTGGAAATGAAAAAGAATATCAAGAAGTGTCAAAAACAATTTGAGGCTACCGGATTAAACCCGTCAAGAGTTGTTGTCATCCATAAAAAAAATTGGGGTACTAATTGAATTCTCATATATAAGGGAGAGTCATTTAACTGTAGGAGATTATACAGTAAATCATTATCACCAGCATATTATGAGTCATTCCGTCATGGTCAAAAGTTTTTCCAAACATGGACAACACCAATAGAAATTACTGTGGTGGGTTATAATTAAATGGAGGAGTCACCAGCACTTTCACAGTTGATCTAAAAATACATCAAATAACACTTTTTCTCCCTCTCCCTTTTCTACTCCCTCATATAAATACATTTTTTATTTCCCTTCTGCAAGATTGGGGAAATTAGAGAAAATCATTCTAATATGTACAAATGCTTACCTATGTATGTCACAACCCTTTTTTTTATACCTACGCAAATTATAACTAAGGAAATTCTTTACGAAAAGGCAATTTTCGTATGACTCTCATGTCCCAACAAGTATTTGTCGTATTCTCTGTTAAATTTGTATGCAGCCGGAGAGAGAAGCGGAGACAGAGACAAAAAAGGTATTTTACATTTATGGTCGTAATTTACATGGTACAGTAATTAATCAGATAAAGTTGAAACCAAAGTTAATTTACTGACTTAAACAACACTTGGACCCCGTCAATATGGTGGCATTCATAGGGGTATTAATATGTATAGAAACTAGTTTTTTTGCCCCTTCCCTTCAGGTACGGGGAGGCAGATGTGTGATTATAATCTTTTTTTTTTCCACATTCACAATGCCGGCGCGCTCAGGTGGAGCACTACCAGTCGATGTGTGCTGTAATGAACAAAATTGATTAATCTCTAATCTAATTATTTTGACGGTTGGGAGTCACGACAAGTGCGATGGGAATGGTGGGAAAAAATAAATAAATGAAATTAAAGAGTTGTGGAAATTCTCAATCAGCCCATATGTAGACCGACCTTCGTTTCACCATCGCATTCATGTTTCATGGATTTTTCCTCCCAAATTTCTGCTCATTATTATGACTTCCCAAATTGACTAAATTCCACATTTGCGCTGTTTCTTGCACGTGTTAATCACGGGTGATTTGGGTCATCACTGATTATTAAAGGGGGAAATCCCTGTCAGTTATTTTTAAATATTGAAATTGAAAAAAATATATTTTAAACATGTCCTTACTAGTCAAATGCTCTGAGACGTATTTGCATGGCTTGGCACTGTCTATATATACACGTAGGTATGTATATAATGTACATATATTAGGACAATTGTGAGTAGCACGCATACGGGTAATTTTATAGTGCACAATTATTTTTAAATTTATTCTTGATGCCATTCCCGATAATTAACAGTCTTCCCTTAAATAGAGTCGGTAATTATTGAGCCTTTAATTTAGTAGCTTAGTACAATTAATTTAAGAGCTAATAACATGTGAAGGTGTATTTTTATCTCCTTTTATTGGTGTTGGGCTAACGTATGGATGCATTCATGTATTTTAATTCACCTGAAAAAATGGAGGAAGGGGAAAATTATTGATTTTATCCTATTTTTTATACTCCATCAAATTTCCTGTAGCTTTTCAAAAGACGTTCAGGTGAATGAAAGAGCAGGAAATTAAAAATAAATCCTAAAATCACTTCCAAAAGAAATCTATTGATCCGACGATGAATGAAAGGGGAACAAGGGATTTTGCGGAGAAGAGCCATTCAATATCTTGATCCTGGGAAATGTCAAAGAAAAATATGTAAATGTCAACCCGGAGCACCTGGAAGGGTCAAAGGTTACTGTGAGGAATATCTGGAATATCTCTCCAGAGCAGTTTTAATAATTAGAGCAACCATACACAGCTGTGTCTATATAACGTACGTATGTATGGCCAATGGATTTTGCCGCGGGGATTCACGTGTTCCATCGGAGCGTGTGTAGGCAATCATTTCATGGGATTCTTCTCTCTCTCTCTTGCCTTGTCATAATAACCCCTGTCCTCATTTGTGTCAATGGACAATAATAATAGCAATGATAATAATCACCACTGTCAGTTATTCATACTAATTAATGCTCGTATTCATCGCGAATGTGCAGGGAAGTGCAAAAGTACGAAAGGACTATGAAATTAGTGAAACACACACAAACACAACTCACCCACTCCCATCTAACAACCATAGAAAATCCTACTCTAACTCAATTAACTAATTACTGAACTAACAAGCCAAGTGTTCTCTCTCAAGTATTTGACAATAACATTTGGTCTCTTTCAATACAACACCATATAACACAATACTTTCAGCCCTCGTAGTTAGCTTCTATTTTTTTTTTTATCATCGAGTCTTCTACATAATGTTCATCTGTAATTGTGGGACTGAGAAGATGATGTTTATTAATTATTTTTTTAATTGGCCTCACCCCTATTGATTTTCCCGTGGCGTACAAGCATGTCTTTGTTCCATGGAATACATCTGTATATAGGTATTTCCTTCCTTTGTAAATTCAGTCCCAAATGCCCTTAGCACCCAATCAGGCTTTAAGCTTTATTGGAGGAAAGGCCTTTTTTTTTATCTTCTACACTGACATCCCCCCAAATTGTGTACACAATGTTTTCTCTCATTAAAGTGGCTGAACATATTCTAGAATTTTTATGCAATAGAAAGGCACAAATAAAAATTGAGTAAGTATTTAAGTAAATTCTTGTTTTTTTTTAAATTGCTTAAAAACTCGTTCTTTAGGATCTAGCCAGTAAAAAAAATCATTAGGCTCGTATTTTCAAAAGAATTTTCAAAGTGTGGATTCCTTCCCTAAAAAACAGAATATGGCGACACATAGAGACACATAAAGACCCATTATTATTTGTTGTGGTCGTTATATCCTGTGAATGGGGATTTTTAATTTTATTTTCCCCTCAATTTTCCATCCTATGCCATACTCGTACTCCAACGTACATTAAATAATGGGATCTTGCTCGGTGCTGTTGGAAGCCTTTCTTATTTTACGCATTACACAATTACACACAAATATTATTTGGTATTTATTTGGATAAAAAAAAAATACAATGTGCCATTCATGTTGTGAGGCTTAAATGTGACACCATTTTATCCTCTTGCATTTATATGGTAGCATCGTGATGCTTACACGTGTATGTATTATTATGGGTGAAAACTATTGTGGCACAAAAAATCTCTGGTCCCACACATATGCGTTACGTAAAGCAATTGCCCCACGCACTTGGGTAAAAGCTGGTGAAAAAAAAGAGCAAAAAAAAAAATACAGAAATAATAGGGAACCTTTTTACATACACACTTCCTCCTGTAATAATAAGGGATTTCTTTCCTCTTTCTCTCTCGTAGTGCGGGAAGAATCTGTGTGTGTGAGTGCGTACGTGTTTGTGTGTGAGTGAGAAAGAGTGAAAGAGAGAGAGAGAGAGAGAGAGAGAGAGAAAGAGAAAAAGAAAGAACGTGCACTCATTCAATGGTTACTACATTGAGAGTAGTTGGATGGAGGGAATAAAAGGCGCATGTCTTCCTTTGAACGACTGGAATGCTGAACATCATCAATTTTTCCCCTTCAACCCAGTACTCCCAGTCAGTCTTTGGAAGAACGCTGGGCTTGTGGGAACGAACGCTACACTCTCCTCTATCTCTCAGCCTCTCAACCTAACTCGTGTTTTATTCCTATACAAACGCCAAACGAAAAAAAAAAATCTACAATTTTCGTCACTGACAACAGGGAATCCACTGGTTTTCAACCCCTCAACACATTCTAATTCATCTTATTTAATTTTTGAAACCATTCAAAACCCAAATTACACTGTGGAATTTAATTTTTTCGGGGGAAAACCAGAAAAAAACATTCTTTTTCACATATTTACACGTGATCTCCCAGTCACATTGGAGTCATTGGATTTTTTTACAATTCAAAGTGTGATTCTGAAAGGCAATTCTGAAAGGTGATACAATTTAAAAACTGACTTTTGAATCGTTGTTGGTAACAAATTTCCAGGCATTTCCGAGATTTTAAGAGTTTTTTTGGGGGAAAGTTTCCGGGGAAATTCCAGTTGAAGAGAAATTCAAAAGGTGTTTTGGCGGTGAAAGTGTTTTTTTTGGGGGGGATCAAAGGACATTAATAAAAAACGAATTGCCTATAAAAAGTAGGGATTCACGTGGTCGAAGAAGAAAGGATTGATTTGAGGAAGTAATACACCGGAGGAGGTCAAGGAAGAAAAGGTGGGAAAAAATAGGGAAAAAGAAAAACGGCCACTTATCGGTGATCAAGATCTGTGGCAAACAATCTCGTCTTGTGTGAGCAAGGATATAAAAAGTAATAATAATAAAAAGTGCTAGTACTACTCCTGCCTCCCTGTGTGAGAACAAAAAAAATATAAGAAAAGTGTGGGAGGAAATGTCAAAGAAAATTGAGAGGGAGAAAAAACGAGGAAATTTGTGTATTCTTCCCTCCATCTTACTAAGTAAAAGTGTTTTTTCTTCTTCTTCGTCTCTCCGGGAAGAATAAAAAAACCCAAAGTAGAGTTCAACATCAGAAAAGAAAGTCAACAAAAGAAGGGAGAAGTGCGGAATCAGAAGGGAGAAAAAAAAAGAGAGTGAAGGGAAAGAAAAAGACGAGGAGGAGGAGGGGGAAAAAAGGAGAAAAGAGTATTTTTTTTGTCTATTTTTTTCTGCAAGATAACAAATCACGATTAGTGCATAAGGCTGACTTGTGTACATGTCAGACGGTCCCTGATACGAAAGGAATTTATGAAGGAACCACACACTCTCTCCGCGGCCTCTGACTCACACTCAAACTCCATAGAGCCACACAGAGACATATAAACAGTTCCAAACAAAAAATATATATATAACGAAAAAAAAAAAATAAGGGAAAGATTCCGGGAAGAATAGAAGCAATAATCGTAATAACTGAATCAGTGTACTTTTCCCCAACTCTCTCTCGCTCATCTCTCAAAGACTATTTCCTGTGATCGTGATCTCATCTGATCTGCAATTTATTGTCACTGTCAAGATTGGAAGTTGATAAAAATACTCCCGATAAGGTAAGCGACGGGGGACTTTCTTTTGCAATAATAATAATGGCGGTAGAAGTATGTATATAAGAAGGTAACGTACAAAAAAAAAAGGAAAGTAAAGAAAAGGGGGAAAAATAGATTTCTTTGGGTCGTAGGAAAAGGGAGAAACTTGAAGAAATCTAACTCTTATATGTTCCCTTAAAAAAATATTAAGTGCACACTCATAAATTTAACCCTTTTCCCCCCTTCTTATGAAATTCTCTGGGTTCAGCAAGATTTTTCCCGGTTTGCAACTTCCATATATTTATTTATTCTCATATAACACACTTTTCTCTCAATCTCCCCCGCTTTTCTCCCTCTCAAACATTTCTGAGGAAGTACATGGTTTTTTTTTTTTGCCGGTGAGTACCTTTGTTACATGCTGCAGTTTTTCCTTGCGTAAGGCATGCGTGATGAGTATAGTTTGTATTTTGACGGAATACGTATGCACAGAGACGTAGTGCCGCTCTTTCATTGTTCCAGCTGGGAGCTACACCTATCTATATGCATAGGAAGGTCTTCAAATATATAGATATACATCCCTGTCATATAGATCTTTGCCGGAGCACATGTTTCCGAGTGTTTTCTTCCGTACACAACACACACACACACACACACCGACCTTACGGATGCTTTTATGCTCTTTACAACCCTTTCACCACCATTTGACTTCCTCATATGTACAAGAGATTATCTATACCCCCAGGTAAAGCACTTTTTACCAATTATCTCCGAATACACGGAACCCCACAACCGACCAAAGTCCCAAGAAAGTTTAGCTCCCAGCATCAGCAACCAAATACTGGGGGATTTCTTACATTTTAAACAATTTCCGCATAATTCACCGTATTTTATAGCTCCCACACAATGATATAAATCAAATTGCGTTATTCATTAATTACAATTAAAACCATATACAAACTCTGGCATTGGCAACACAGTATTTAGAAAAAATCCGGTCTGGAAATTCAAATCGAAATCGAACCGAGCCTTAAAGGACATGGAATTAAAAATCATTTTTAAAATTAAAGAATATTTTTCTATTAGAGAAAAGAAAAAATTGATTTGGCAAACTCTCAGCATGAAAGGAAGGATACCCCAGGATTGCAAAAGAGTTGAATTTGAAATGGGACAAAAAAAAGGGATCGGAAGCGGAGAAAATGAAAAAAAATAGGCGGGCCGGAGGATCATCATCGACATCGTTGACAATCATCGACAAATAGCACTCAAATCCTTTCGACACATTTACAAGCCCTTACTTTTGACTCCATGGAAAGTGCATTTTAAATTTAAAGGACTCATTTCCAGAATGGACATTATATTGAGCCCCTCTCTCTCACTCTCTCTTCCTCTCCCCGAAGAAAAGAAAGAAGATGGGAAAAAACTCCCTTTGCTGCAAATAGTGTGGAGATGTGTAAGAGTCCTGGGTAGTCAAATGGGTGTATCATCGGATACATTTACATATGTACCTATACCTACATACGTAGTGAGGAGGGGAGAGAGAATATAAGTGGAGAAGGAGTAATGGATGCGTGAAATCAATAGCTCCGCTGTCAGTGAAAGAAAAGAAGGGAGGCACAAGTTCACAGATAGCATAGTGGAGGAGGGACACGAGAAGGGATTCGTAAACAGAGAAAAGTGAATAGCATTAGATGGGATGGTTTTTTTTTACTTCTTCTCGGACGACTCTCTCACTGTCTCCCTATGTACTGGAACTAGCGCAAGCTTCCACAAAAAAAATATACTCAAGTGATTGCCTTGATGTACCTTCTTTTTTTTAGCCCCTCCGCTCACTTGTATGTGGATATAAAAAGGTATAAAAAAGGGAGACAAAAGGAGAGACAGCGGGAGAGTAAAACAGAGACAGGAAGAGAAAAATAGAAGGAAAGATAGGGGAAAGAGAAAAAGGAAGTAACAGAAACGAAGAGAGAGAGAGAGAAAAAAAAAGAGAAAGAAAGAAAGAGACAGAGGAACGGAGAAAGAAGGAAAGAGACAGAGGAACGGAGTAAGAAGGAAAGAGAGAGAGAGAGAGAAAAAAAAGGAGAAAGGGAGAAAGAGGGAGCAAGAGAGTAAAAGAGAGAAAGAGAGATGGAAACAGAGCTAAAGAGAGAGAATAAGAGATTAAAATAGAGGTAAAGAGAGAAATAGAGGTAAATATGGAGAAAGAGAGATAGAAATAGAGGCGAAGAGAGAGAGAAAGAGAGATGGAAATAGAGCTAGAGAGAGAAAGAGAGAGAAGGAGAGCAAAATAAAGAGAGAGCTAAAGAGAAAGAAAGAGAGAGAAGGAGAGCAAAAGAGAGAGAGCTAAAGAGAAAGAAAGAGGGAAAAGAGAGAGAAAGAGGGCAAAAGAGAGAGAAGGAGAGAGAAAGAGAGAGAAAGAGGGCAAAAGAGAGAGAAGGAGAGAGAAAGAGAGATAGAGGGAGAAAGAGAGAAAGGAGAGAGAGAGAAGGAAAGCTAAAGAGAGAAAGG